>JASTSM010001600.1:0-307500 GCA_030407125.1 Diadema antillarum
TATCATGCTAGGGGTATACACGCATTATTACCAATACACTGATATTATGATTATCCGCATTGCACTGACATGTTTCATACTTCATGAATGAATACGGAAATAAAACAAAATACGAGGAAAATATCCCTTCATGCATCATGTTTGTTTGATTGAAATTGACCGAAAATGAGATCGATTTTGTGACTCATCGAATACTGCCCCTGCATTGTACTCCAACCACTGCTGTGCACTCAGTGCCGGTGACAATCGCAACACCCATCTTTAACATTGTCTCATGAACTGTTCCGCTGTGGTGACTGGAATATATCCAGCCGTGTATTCGCACGATAATGGTTGAACATGAGTTTGTTTAGAGTGTGATTTGGCACTGAAAATACATGAAAACATTTTTTTTTTTAAATGTCAGCCAGTCAACGTCCGGATGACAGAGAATCTGGATAATCGATGGCTGGATAATCGAGGTTCTACAGTACAGCACTCAGAGTCAGATCAGCAACTCACCAAAAGTTTTAGCTTTAAATCCATCTCAAGAGAAGACAATAACCGCTGAAGGCTACCTCTTTATATCATCTCTTTCTCTTCAAAGTTAGAGCTCAGTTTTGACATCTTAACCGTTACTCTGAGATATAATAGGGTTAGCATCTCCTCTGTCAGATGAAGAATGGCTCGTGTTTCAGGGGAGCAATCCCCATCCCCTCCCCCCCCCCAAAAAAAAAAGAAATAAAGAAATAAAGAAATCTATGCCAGGCCTATCAAAGTCCTTTGTACACTGGAGAAGGAGAAGGAGTGGGTGGGTATGATAACAGGTTCTTGGGCAGAATTTCTTGTCAGACTTGACGTCGAAAACGAGGGCATCAATGTTATCAGAAATATTACTGTAGTGGGAGGACCAATTGGATATAATCGTTATTTCAGCCCCCTCCCTCATACCTGTCGACCTTTCTTCGCTAACAGCCCCCCTCTCTCTCCCCCTCACAGCCCAACCCACAACAAATACGTGCCGTTACACACACACAATAAAGAACGGTTTATTTTGTGACAGGCCGTAGGAGCTCTAGTCATGCAGCCCTGTGTTTTATCGCGACACTGCATGGGCGGCGTGAGGGGGAAATAAGTGAGTCACTGTCAGGGGAGGGGGCCGTGAAATGCCGTCATTCTAATCGCCGTTCCTTAATTTTGTCTCCCTCAATCCACAAAATGTTGCTCCTGATTAACTGACACCAAAAATAAAAGAAGCATGTTGACTCATTACGTTGTTTGCTTGTTTACCTGTTTTTTTGACGCACGGGTCGTAGATCTCGTGGGAATCTAAAGTGACATGCTTTCCATTTTGTCAAGGTTCCGGTTGATATGAGTAATATGGTAATAGAATTGCATTTACTACTATCGAAATGTTCTCTTTGTTTCTGTTTTTATGTCTTCTGTTTGTTTGTTTTTCTTTTCAAAAAGGAATACCACTGATGCTGAGCATATGATGTTTGATGCACTCAACAGCTCAATAACAATTATACAATATCATTTGCATACACACATTCGTACATATTCGCATACTCATATAATTTATATTGATAGATGATGTACATGTATGTATGTAGGTTTAGAGGCATTGACATTGCTACATATGTTTTAAGATGCCACGATGCTAAATTATGAAGAAAATATTCATAAATGAGAACTAACTGTACATGATATCAAAAGTAATGAGCGAAAATACTGGATGCTCTCTCAAAGTGCCATTTCAAGGAAACCAAGGCATAAATACACATGGATTTAGTGGGAACAGCAATTTGAGTTGAACAAATCAGTGAAAGTTTGAGAAAACTTGCACAATCTACTCAAAAGTTATGAATATTTAGATTTTTGGTACTGTCATCCCTGGATAAGAAGACTACTACATTTCATGATGCCATTATGGACAAAAATATAAGAAAAAATAAAAGAGAATTTCCCAACATTTCATTTTTCATGAAAAGTACACATTTCATCGACTCGTTACTGACATACGCTAAAGGTAATAATGTTCCCCTGCTTTCTGAAAGAGGGAAGTCAAGTGCTCTTACCTTATGGTAGAAAAGTGAAAACATCTTATATTTTCTTTATATTATTGTCAATAATGATGTCATGAAAGGTAGAAGTCTTTTTATCCAGCTAAGACTGCACCAAAACTTTTAAAAATTCAACACTTTTTGAATCAATTGTCTGATTTTCAAACTTTCACTGATGTGTTCTACTAATATTACTGCCTTCACTCCATCCATTTTCGGGGGGGAGTCTTTGATTTCTCTAAATGACCTTGGCAGTGAAAATTACAAAAATAAATTTTGGAAACAGGAAAAAATACGAAATATCATTAATCAAGTCAGTCTGTCACTAATTTAAAAAATAAATAATATCACAACCACTACCAGGATTCACATATCAAATACTACTACTACTACTGAAACTCCAACTCTCAAAGGCATTAATATAATGATTCCATCAACTGAATTGTTTACAATAAGATGTTAAACGGTGATATCAGCAGTAATCCCTACAATAAAGATAGAGCTTCAACAAGCGCCTTGTTAAATCTACGAAAAAACAGAAATATTCATCCACAATATGAATCATGTTCATACTTATATGGTATTACTATGTCTTCACTGAACAGTTTAGGATTCAAGCAGCAAAAAACTGTGCCCCCATCATCGCCCCCCCCCCCAATGCTGAGTAGTTTATGCAGCAGAAGAGCCAAGATCACTTCGTAGGTAATCTCTTTCCATTTTACTGGGTCCAGACGGACATATTTTCAAGCGTGTTATGTCTGCTTTGAAAAATACACAACTGTGTACTGTTCATCTCAGTCCCTTTTGTCTGTATTCACTTTCTTTCTTTCACACAAGAAGCAACCGAATCAAATATTCTTTGCTCGTCGGGTGACGTACGCAAGCAGAGGCTGACATCAACGCAGCCGACATGCGGACAACTCCTATTCACGCGGACGAGTCCTATTCACGTGGACAAGTCCTATTCACGTGCTCTGAGTGACGTCAAGTCCGAGCGTAGACCACGTGCATTCCCTCCATCAAAGAAATAATCTCCATAGAAAACACGCAGAATGCACAATAGGCACACGATGACTGGGTACGAGTGACGATGAAAATAACATTATTGATTCCAGGGGTGAAATATCCAACAAACAAAAACACAAGCAAACAAGAAACCATTACACATGCATCCATTCTTTACCACTGTAATTTATTTCACTCGAGTATACCACAATTATTGTTGAGAGTAGAACCACATCTGACGTCACAAACCTACACTGTCAATAACATCACTCTCCATAGCCAAGACAAGGGTGTGAGTTTACGCCAACACTGCTGCCGCATTACACATAATGTTGATGGGTGTAGAAACTTTTGAAGCACTTGAGGCATAAATTCACGCTCAAATAGACAGAATCTTGCTCCAAATTTCTTCTCCACACCCTAATGAGCACATCTTCATTCCATATGGCTATAAATATTTCTGAAAATTTGACTGGTTTGACTGAGAAAAAAAAAAGTGTTACAAGCCCCACGATCTGTCCCCCTGAAATTGAAAACATACACTGCAAAAAGTCCGGTGTTAAATATGAAACACCGAGTTGGTGTTAAATTTTCGGTGCTCATTTATGGTGTTAAATTAACACCTCCAGGTGTCATTTCCAAATATGAAAATGTTTTTTGGAGAGTTTCTTAGTAACTGCACTTCTTGTTGATTTTGAACTTAAACAAGACGATCAAGAATTTTCCGATAAAGTACTTGATTTTTGGAAAAAATGTGTAAACACATTTACACCACAGTAACACCAGTTGGTGTGGTCTCCTATTGAAGCTGGACGGGTGTTATACCATTGACATTAACACCAGCAATATCAAATCAACACCATGCGGTGTCATTATTGAATTAACACCAGTACAGTGTCAAAATATCACCAGATGCAGTGTCAAATTAACACCACGAAGTGCCAGGTGAACACTTTTCAACACCATCACAATACATTTTCCACACCTGTGGGTGTGGTCCTCTATTAACACTTGATTGGTGTTAAATTTAACACCAGGGTGTTAAATTTAACACCGATGTTTTTACAGTGTATGACTAGCGTCTACTAAAACATCCATTGATGCACTACTCTGTTCATATCAGCAGTAGATCTATACACCTCGGGCCAAACACAACTTTCTAAATTCATGGACAACTTCACGGGCAATTCCTACCAAGTGGACTGTTATTTTCTATTCTTTATGCATCACCAAGAATATGAAGAAAATACAGATATTCTCACAAAGGTACTTGCACCCAAACGTCTGAGAACTGTCAGTGAAGACATATATTTCAAGTCAGATTGGAACTTCCTTGAAGCAACATTTTTACTCCTTATACCAGGGCACTCCTAGTTCGAACAATATCAGCTCTTTTAGTTTTATACCAGACAAAAGAAACAGTTTGGACATTAGCTATAAAACTTTGTTAATGATAGTCACCCCCTCCCCCAGGATACTCTATATTTACTTGGAGTGGTCAAAATTGTATTCATTTACAGATAATACCCACAAGATTTGGTACAATTCATCATTTCATTTTAGGATTAGAAGAAAAACGTGAAGAAAACACTAATGCATGATGACAAGTGCACATTACACACTTTTCAGATTCTTTTAATGGTCCAGATGTAACAACCTGCCTAAGTCTTGGCTCAGATGAGCGACTGATTCTGAATATTATCTAAACGTTTAATGTTTTATAAGAATGGTAAAGTTCTAACCTAACTAATTCTTCCAACATAAGAGGCTGAGCGAAGATTGTAGCATGACTGATCAGCCAGTTATTCATCCTAATATTGGCTCGTTCAATACTGATTCATGGAATGTTTCAATGATTGAAAGAAATACAGATGGTTTGGTGTAGATCACGTCATTCTTTCTCTCCCTAACTTTTTAAACATGTATTCTCTTTCTTTCTCCTTTACATTCAATTATATCATTACATTATCCAAACTGCTATTAGTATCTCTTCACCTTTTTGCATATGAGTGCATCTAGTCCATCCACTGAACATATTTCAGCTACAGTATAGTAATATCAAACCCAGGCACACGTGTGCACTTACCCATTGCTATACCCCCTATGCTCTCATATACATTTGTGTATGTAAACAGGTGGTTATAACGATGCCTTTATCGTACACACAAACATGTACACACACACAGATACACACACACCCACACAAACACACACACACTAACAGAAATTACACACCACACATCAATACCCACAAACCTCGTAGAAAATCTACCCACTCCTACGCCAGCATGTGCTCCTCTCAATATTTTTTTCATCAATTCTCTCTCACCCTCTCTCCCTCCCTCTCCACTCTTCGAGGGTATTCTGCAGTTTGATCGTACGCTGTCCTGCCTGCTGGAATTGATATGCAAATGAGTCTGGGCACACTTCATTTTGATGTCATCGGGGGGCTCAATCCGTGTGTGACATCACGGCCGCGGCTCATGCGCCGCTTGACGTCAAACGGAAACCCACCGTTGCCGGGGTAACAATTAGTGTGTGGTGCGCATGGGAGAGGGAGGAGAGAAGGAGAGAGAGAAAGGGAGAGGGAGAGAGAGAGGAAGAGCTGGAGCATTTCTGGGGTGCTGCGCTGAATCGTGTGCCAGCCATTGGACGACAATCAATATGGAGCTCCGGTGGTGGGTTAGGGGTAAAGGAAGGGGGGGGGGGGGGGGGGTAGTAGGGTGGGATATGTTCTGACAAATGCGTGTAACATTATCTGAGTTAGCTTGGACAATAATCATCTGTGTATTCAATTCAACGATGTGTATGCTTGCATGCATGCCTGTTTGTGTGCGTGTGTGTGAAACAGAGGGAGTGTGTGTGTCTGTCTGTCTGTGAGTGAGAGAGAGAGAGACAGAAAAAGAAAGATAGAGAAAGAGAAGGAGAGATGATGGCAGAGAGAGAGTGAGTGGGCGATCTCAAATGGGGGCTAGATTGCCTCACCTGTTCTGGCATAAATGCGGGGGGAAAAAAAGAGAAATCACATGTATACGTGCACAGACATAGCCAATTGCAGCCTTTACTTTATGGTTACTTCTATCCCCCTCTCTCATTTTTCTCTCTCCTTCCATCCTTTATCTTTTCTTTCTGCATATATCTCCTCATTTTGAAGGCAGGGTTTACCTTCCCTAGGAAAGTCCTAATACGCTCGGTGCTCAGCTTAGAACTCTCGCTAATATTCAGTCAGCCCCGGCGAGCTGGAGGTACGGAGTGCTGGGAGTCGGTGGTGAGCCGTAGCAAGGTGAAAACGTTCTCCGAGGCCAGCTCCATGGGTCTGTCTTTACCTACCTCAGATATATTCTTCCCTCTATTCTCCTTGTATATATCTCTCTCTATCTATCTCTCTCTCTATCTTTCTATCTCTCTATCTGTCTCTTTCTCTATCTTTCTATCTCCATCTATCTCTATCTATCTATCTCTATCTCTATCTATCTATCTTTTCATCTATTTATCTATCTATCTATCTTTATATATCTATCTGTCTCTATAGCTATCTCCATCTATCTCTATCTCCATCTATCTGTCTATCTATTCATCTATATATCTATCTCTCTATCTACCTCTATCTCTATCTATCTCTCTGTATTCTTTCTGCCTTCTGCCTCATGTGCTGTTATTTTTTCATACACCTGTCTTTCATTTTTATTTCTTCTCCATCATTTTTCTCAGCTTGTTGCTGCCGTGTCTCCATCTTCCTTTTTTGTGTCTTCATCACACCAGCTGCACATCAAGCTTCAGTTTGTTTCCATCTCAGAGATTCTGCCTCAACTAACCTGTTTCATCTCATTCTGCATCTACTCTATGTCATCTTCTTCTTCCTCTTTACGTCCTCGCCTTCATCAATATCTTTCAATATTTCTCTCACTTTTATTTTGCATGAAGGTTTTCTTATACTTATAGACTTCTGTCTATCTATCTATCTCTCTTTATCTATCAATCCATCTTATCTATCTCTCCATCTATCTCTATATCTATCTATCTATCTATCTATCTATCTATCTATCCATCTATCAATCTATCCCTCTTTCTGTCATCTATTTCTTTCTCCCAAACTCTCTCTGTACCTCTTGCAATATTTTCTCACTGCTATTCTTAATTTTTCTTTTCTCTTTCATGATAAGTTCAACTTTGGCTCCTTCTAATCCCCCCCCCCCCCCAATTCTTCTGTAGTTCTTACTATTGACCCACAAGACTGGAACAGCCATGGACAGTGAGAGGCCCTGGTTTACTACATTTTGAGGACGGATCCTTGGATTTTGATACATTTCAGGCACTACAGGTAGGACTCATATTTCCTTCAATTTTACGTTACCTTATAATGCATGCATTGGATGATGTGTGTGTGTGTGTGTTTGCCTGTACGTGTGTGGGGGTGTGGGGGTGTGAGTATGTGAGCATATGTTGTGCCGTAACTTCAACAATGCGTTCAATCCGAGTCAACATTGCACCAATTTGATATTTCTTCGAGAGTATAGTGAGTAATTTGTCAGTGTGTTGCAGCTGGTCTGATATCATCAACATGCAATGGTGATATATCTTTTTTTTTTCTTCTTTCCTTTTCACTTTTATGCCAGTAAGCCCATCAAGTTTGGTACTCTATCCATTATTCCAATGTATTTGTCTCTTTACTGTTGTATGTATTTCGTAAATCTTGAGGATTTTTTTTTTCAATCGGAACTACAGGAGGAAATTCAACAATTTGTGATGAATACATGCTTCAAGAAGAGGTCATATTCTTTACTCTTTTTGTATATAGTGACCTTTGACCGACAAGGTTGAAGAAACAACAATAAAACTGAAAGTTGAGAGAAAGAATGAGAAATAGAAAGAGTGAGAGTGAGAGGGGGAGGGTAAAAGGTACGTGAAGTGTAATCATTTCAGTTGTTTTTGCTTTGGATGACTGAGTACTGTCAAATTTTAGCTCTACATGCATGCAAACATTGTCACATGCCTCATTTCTAGTTGACTACAATAACATACAGACTTGAACAGAGACTAATAAATGCTGGTCAAGAAACTTTCTTTTTTTCCCATTTTACATAACATGATGTGTTAGTGTATCATGTGGATCAGCATCCTGAGCATCCCTTGATGCTCACCTGTAGTTACAATTCAAACAACATTTGGCATGATGTCCGTAATCAGCTAAAATTGAGGGTACACTCACGGATGCAACGCCCATTTAAAGTTTTTTTCCATGTATTATTACATCACAGTATGTGAGTGTGATTCACACTATGTGACTGTGTGTTTCCTTCAGTAATGTAGTATCCTATTTGTTTAGCAGTGCATTTTGAAGACCAGGACATAAAATGGAGGTCCCGTGTATGAGAGAGTCACAGCTCATGCACGTAAAAGATCCCGC
This sequence comes from Diadema antillarum, assembly GCA_030407125.1. Taxonomy (NCBI): domain Eukaryota; kingdom Metazoa; phylum Echinodermata; class Echinoidea; order Diadematoida; family Diadematidae; genus Diadema; species Diadema antillarum. The sequence goes on from JASTSM010001600.1 coordinate 8,458, forward strand.
TTCATTCATTCATCGCAAAGAGCAGGGTGTCTAACCCGGTGAAGTGGTCCCACCCCACATCCAACTGGACCCCATGGAAGACCAGATTAGTGTAGCTGAATATGGGCAATCCAGCCATCTTCACAGATGGAAAATGAACAACAACAACAACACTTTCATGTCTTTTTTTTTCTTCTGCTTCTTCATCTTCTTCTATTACGGTGATGTACTTGTATCTTCGGTCTTTTTGCTTTGATGTAAAGCGCCTTGAGCATTTAATCAGAGTGGAGAATGACGCTATAGAAATTGTATATATTATTATCATTATCATTCATTGTTGCTAAATCTATCTTCACATCCGTTTCTCCATTAATATGGAGACAGAGAATTCATTTTCATTTTTTGAGGGAGAACAAAGGGCTGTTTATTTTGTTCTTATATTGATGGTACAGGTACTTGTATGTAAACTGGGTTAGTATATGGGCATGAGAGTGTTGTGTCATACTGCGAACATGGACGGGGAGAGGGAGGGGGGGAAGAATGTATGGTCACAGATTTTTGTTTCCCACCTAAGCGTAGGAAAACAGAGCATGCAACCTATCTAACCAACCAACTGCAGTGACAGCCGTACCTTGCGACTCTAATTCAGAGTTCATGATGATTGGTTTGCAGAAAAAAAATCAACAAGCAAAGGGGGGAAAAAAAAGATGAATTCCTCCAAGTCGAGTGTCTTCAATCTCACAGAATGCTTCACACCCATCCAGAGTAACAAATAGTGCTTTAAATCCACCATGGGGGAGATATAACAGCATGTTGCCTGAACAAAGGACGTATAGCAGTCATCACAGTGTCCTTGGCATAGTCTAGAAAGGGCTATGTTCCCTCAAACACAGGTCTGACAATTCATACCATGCTGTATCACTGATTTAATAACTTAGATGAATATACAGACACCACGGCTCCACACTAACTTTTATTTTTGGTGGCCCAAAGGCAAACATCTAAACTTTTTTGGTGGCCCGATGTGCGTTTTTGGTGGCCCCGGGCCACCCGGCCAACGTTAGTGTCGAGCCCTGCATACACAATGCACACATACAAGGTGTATATACACAGATCTAATCTACCTACATGTACGCATTGATACTTCTTTCTATCCGCATACAGATTCAAATACATATTACTGTAAAAGTGGATATTTTCACACGACTAATTTTTCGCGCTCAACCTGGTTAGAAGAGTTTCGTGTGTTTTTAATTCCGCGGAATCAAGACGGGAAGTACGGAAACATAAAGCAAGCAAAAATATTTGCATGCTTTTATTTTTGTGTTAGTTTCTGGTTGTGCAAAATGCGCGAAAATTTCAACATCGTGAAAATTTCCACTTTTACAGTAATGTATGCTAACAATATAGTATTTATACAGTGTTTGAGCTCTGTCTTTACTTGGCTGTACATAGTGCCAATGATATTTTTAATCAGTGGCAATGAATGGGTTAAAATCTCATGTAAAGACCACTTTGATTCATTCACACATAGCTCTTCCGGTCATTTCATATCTTATGCTGACAGCCACCATACACACATACACAACCATACACACATACACAATCATACAAACATACACAACCATACACACATACACAACCATACACACATACACAACCATACACACATACACAACCATACACACATATACAACCATACGCACATACACAACCATACACACATACACAACCATACACACACACACACAACCATACACACATACACAACCACATACACATACACAACCATACACACATACACAACCATACACACATACACAACCATACACACATACACAACCATATACACATACACAACCATATACACATATACAACCATACACACATACACAACCATACACACATACACAACCATATACACATACACATGCAACCGTATGACTGCTTAGTCACCTACCCATATGCCACCTGTTACATTGTTATGTGGAAAATCAATCCCTCGGGCACATGACTGCGGTCTTGGCAAAACAAAATGAATCAACATCTTAAACTTCATATCTATGAGAGAAGAAGTTGTTTACCGAGCAAGGAATGACACACGTCACAGAACAGGGAAGTTTTGTAAGGCGCATAGAATGTCTTCTAAGTTATTATGAACTACATACATACAAATTATTATCATTAATTATTACTATGGTACCTGCAAAGGACCCATAAAGATACAACAAGCAAGGTATTCAAAAGCACAACTGAATAATTTTGCATATATAACATGTGTAATTCCCTGTACTGTTACAGCAGCTCTTATAGTAAACAAAAGAAAAGGGCCTTAGGCGACTGAAAAAATACATTGTGAAACTATCTATCAGATCATATGTGACCATGCATCACAAAACCAACAAAAAGTCACATCACTTGATTTTGTGTGAGGACTCAAAAAAGGTGAAATGGGTCAACCCAGTCAATCTTAAGTTATTCATATTTTCTGAAAGAGCTATCCTTCTTCTGCACTACTCTCAAGTTTGGGATTTTAAAACAAATGGGAAAGTGTGATTTTAGCAGTATTTGAGAATACTTTGCTTGGTAGAATAGTGTGATTGGGTTTGTCTAAGAGGCCCCTTTTTATTTCTTAAATATCCTGTTCACGCTCTTCACTCTAAACTCTAATAACTTTTGAAAGGACACTGCTACTGCTTTGAAAGTTGGCATTAATTATGGACACAACATACTAATAGAGCATGCTTAATTTCAGCCTAATCTGATAATCACATCATTGTTATTGCTATGATGGTTTGCATCCTATTTTTTTGTCCCATTCATTAGACAGCTGGCAGGGCTTGGTAAAGATTAAGAGCTTGAATAGACTCTATATTTCAGAGCCTCTTTTCTCAGTTCACATTTTTCCAGAGTGTGCACTTTCTTTTCAATATTTAGATGGTTAGGAGAGCATTTGAATTGAGTAACACATCAATCTAAAGCTCAAAGTCTGTTCTTTCAGAATTTGCCCTAAACTAAAATTCCATGTCTGGTGACTTTTTGTTAGTTTTGCGATGCAGGGTCACATGTATAAGTGCCAATCACCTAACATTTCTTTAATTGCGACAGTAACGGAGCTCTGAGTACCAGGATGGCTAGTCGACAACGTCTTGAAACAACCTTCAGAGCATATTTGTTGTTGTTGTGGAAAAAAGATACGCAAATGAGGCCCCCCAGAAAAATAATTTGCCCCATGCAGGCAACACAGATATCATATCAAGCAATTTTTTTTTTAAAGCAGATCAAACGTTGTTATTACTTCAATCTATGCAAATAAAATGTCTCCACCAGAGAGCTCATAGGTTTTGTACCAACGTTTGATGGGCAGATTCCTTTTTACACCAAAAGCGATTCTGACCCAACAAAATCAGAAAAGAGCAGAAGTAACAGAAATCATCAGATTCCCTTCAAACAACCATTAATGACACTTCCTCCCACTAATGATGGAGGTATCATAAAGGCTCGTTAATCGGCGGCAGCAGGGAACCGTGCCAACACGTAACATGCAGCATCACTGATGACGTTACGCCAGATAATGGGACCTTTAACAGCAGACGTGCACGGACAAAGGAATAAGCGTCACACCAGCTGAGGGCGGGCGGAAGCGCGCGTCGTCTGACGCAGCGCCACAAAGATTCAACGCACGTCGTCCACCTTGTAGCCGCAGCAGGATTGGAATGCAACTCTGCTCAAATTAACATGCCAGACGCATGGGAAGGATTCTATACCTTTCTGGACTCTCAAAACCATTGAAATCATTTACTTCCCACTTTTGAAATCACTGTCACCTCCTGACAAGAAGACTAATTTGTATAAAAGCGACACACTAAATGATGGAACAAAGACATAACAACCAAAACAAAATAAAAAAAAAAACAGCTGACTTGATATTTGTTGAGGATTGATATCTCAACAAGATCTTGTCCAATTTGAAAATCTAACACGAAGAAATTGTTTTAAGAATTTTTTTTTTTTGGAGCATGTTACCATGGGGGGCTCTTTCAATGAAACCATTTATTCTTTTTTCCAATGCTTTTCCCAGCATATTTGACAGCAACAGAACCGTCAAAACCAACTTTTCTTTCAAATTGTGTCTACTTAATCGGCAGCTTTCTTAAAATCTCTGAAGAAGGTTTTTGAAATGAATGAAGACAAATTGTATATAACCGGAAAGCATTTATATTTAATTGAAACTAGGAAAGAGGCAACTAAGAGAAAATTAAAGCTGAGAGAATTTATTGGGCTTTCATGAGGATGTGCGACATTTCATTCTCTTTATCGAAAAGAAAAAGATTGAAAAAGTATAGAGCATGGATGAAAAGAGACCCTTAGAAAACGGAGAGGAATTCTAGGTACACATTTGTACATAAAGAATAGTCCTGGGTCATATCGGAAGAGAAATTCTTCCTACAGAAAAATCCTTCGGTAAATGGTAAAAGGTTCGAGTGAATCAGGTAAAGTCATCTACACATGCACAAGATTTTTTCTTCATATACAGGAATATAGGCTGGAAAGGAAGAAAGGACTTTGTGCATATATTTGCAAGTGAATACATATTTAACCCGTTGAGGACGGTTTGATTTTGCTACAACACGCATTTCCCATAGACGCTTGCCCGAGTATACTCGGGACTCGTCCTCAACGGGTTAAGGTATATACACACATTGTGCCCATCAAGTCACCTGCAACCTGAGAATGTATAATTTCAATACTTTATATCCAGTTGCTATGGATTAACCAATGCTACATCGAGCAAGCATATCTGGTAGCTTGGAAAAGGAATCTAAAGAAACTTTAATCTGCTATAAACTGATCTACATGACTTCATCATCAGTCTCAGCCACAAGCTTTAATAGAATTTATGCAAAGAAGTTGTAGTTTTAATAGAATTTATGCAAAGAGACAATAAAGAATGCCACTAAGGCTGGCAAGAAAATAATGCCACTGAAATAGGGGGGCACAAATGTGATCTTTGACCAAAAGCAATGGCATTGCATGACCAAGTTGTAAACAACTTTTCCTCCAAACCTCGGCATAGGTAATAATTGATAATTCAAGTACAAGATTACACACAAAAGACAAAGCAATAGATGTGGTGAGAAATCATTTTTGTGTGGAATTATTGTGATTTCCTCATAAATCAGTTGAATACACCATGGAAACAGACTTGGGGTCATACATCAAATAACAGTAACTCATGTGGAACATAGGATCGGATTGCTAACATTATACCTGCAAAACAAAACTTGATTTCCCCAACCACGCCATGTGCATAATAAACCGTGTCATTCATGGACTAGAGATGATTTTTGCTTCTTTTTTTTTAACACTAGATGTGTGAAAAATTTTTGATCATTCTCGTTCCATCTCTCATCTCTTGTTAAATCATCACTGTATACGTCATATAATTAGTGAGTCTCTTTTTCCATGAATCAGAACTTCCTGCCAATTCCACTAGTGGCTGAATTCGTGATTGCGGAGTTTAGTAATGAATGGAGAAATGTACGAGTGCATGTCGTATTTACCCCTGTATGTCAGAATCAGAGTTGATTATTTTGTGTGTTGTTACATGGTACCCAACCCACGACATTTGCAAAAATAAAAACTCCACGAAATATATTCCATATACATTACTTTGACATCATATCATCAGCTGAGCAATGGCTGCTTTCAGTTGATCTGCTTTTCAGCCTTAAACTATAATGAAATGAACTATTAAAAAAAAAATCACTTTGAGGTATATCTATATCAAATGAGAAAGTGCTATTTTCAAAGCAGAATCCCATCCTGGCTTTGTGATTTGTCCAGAAGATGTTTTAACCAATGCTTTTCAACCTTCATCATTGCTTGGGGTCTTTTAAAATTAAATGAAAAAGAGAATGTTTGATATTGAGTTAGGCTCAGCTATATTTGATGTATGCTTTGAATGGTAATGTGACCACAGGTTTGTTTGACAATTCAGTGTCTCTTAATTAGCGAGTCATCTTAAACACCTAGGCTCTGCGTCATAAACAGACTTACATGTACACTGTACATTCATTGTGCACTCTTACAGCAATCACATTCATTGCATACTATTACAGCATATACATTTACCACCCAGACATATGAGATCATGGCACCCGATTGATTGGCACCAATCTATTGCCATGGTAACTATGATCTTTTTTTTTAAGCGGTAAACGTTTTGAGGTACACCATGAAACAAAAGATGAGGTAACCATGGGTCTGAATGGCTCAACATTGTACATTTGTATCTCATTCTCCACAAAATCACAGTGACAAATATCATTCCTAGAAATTGTGAAAATGTCACAAAATGGGTCTGACATGCTTTAACTCTAGTCCAAAGCCATGTCCCATAGATTGAAAGAATCTTTGCTGTTCGATACAGCTGATGCATATAAGCATTTACTTGAGAAAATAAGTTTATACTGGGCTTTTGTTTTTTCAGTCTCCTAGCATTTCCAAGATGGGCATTTGTCCGGAGATTACACGATGCATTCATCTGAAAAAAATTGCATGAACAGTTGTGCTTTGCCATGTTGTTGGTTATATAAAACAATTAGGTTTTAAATGTTTTCACAAAACTACAAAGAATGGGCCAAAACCTACAGAGATGCAATAGCTGCATGTGGGTAAATTTAACAGGCTTTGCTTCACAGAATTCATGCACAAGAGAAAGGAGTGTGGAAGAAGGGGGTGGGGGGGGGAGAAAATTTGTGCGTAGGACACCCGTGTTAAGATCGACGGAAGAAGTCCCGATCGCCAGTGGAGGGTGAATCTATGAATGAGAAAGGTGTGGAAAACGAAAGACAAAGCAGACGAGCGGAACACAAGAAAACTTGCCAAACGTTTAGCGTTACATTTCAAAGAAAAACCATGGACAAATTTTTGAGAAATTAGAGAAAGAAGACAGGGAGAAAAAGCTCGAGAGCGAACAGAGGAAGAAAAAAAAAATTCTAGTCAAAAAATCTTAGCAAACCCTGAAGGCACACGTTAAGGATACCGGTGCTGGATTATGCAACGTTTCCATGGCAACGCTTACGCAATTCCAGCGGCTCAGGCAAATGGCCCGTTGAATTTGAGGCAATAAGGTCATGAGGAAGAGGTTTTTTTCTATCTCTCTTCTCACCGTCTCTATCTCTTTTCCTATATCTTTTTTTTCTCTCTCTCATATCTCACAGACCCTGTTTCTTTTCCTTTATCTTTTCTCTCTTTCTTTCTCTCCTCTCTCTTTCTCTCATCTCACAGTCCCTATCTCTTTCCGTTTTTCTTATATCTTTCTTCTCTTCTCTTTCTCTTTCCTACATTCTATCTTACTTCTTTCTCTCTTTTTTGCCCTCTTTCATCTCACACTCTTTCTCTTTTCCTATATATTTCTATCTCTATTTCTATTTCTCTCTCTTCTAATGTCTTTATCACTTTTCCTATATATTTCTCTGTTCAATGTCTCTTATGTCTCTTCCTATATATTTTCTCTTTTTCCTCTCCAAGACTTAATCTCTTTTCACATATATTTATATATCTCTCTCTGTCTATCTATCCTTTTTTTATCTCTTCATCTTTTGCATGTCATCTCTTTGTACATCTTCTACATAGCCTTATCTCAAGGAGAGATATGTTTGTGCAAAATCTTGCTTTCAGAGTCCTAATCTTCATGAATATTTGCGGGCATTTTCATTACCTAATCTTAGTTGGTTCTTTTACTTCTGTATACAATCTATCAATAATCTTCAGCATCTTTATCATTTCAATTCACATTTCTACCTTGTGACCAATCTACCATCTGTTTTCTGTCAGGTATATACCTCCGGCTCTCCGGCCTCCACTTTCCAATCTTCCACCTCCCGGGCTTTCATCCCATCTACAATTCATTCCATCCCAGAGTCACTATTTTCCTGGAGACTCGAAAACACATCTACAGGATAGGATGGATTGTCAGTGACTGGGTGATGTGTGTACATATATTTAACCCTTTTTGTGCCACATCTATTTTTAGTGTACATAGGTATATGTGTGTGAAAATTGTGCACATTTGACCCACTGGCACAAAAGGGTTAAACAATGCAGTAATGAAAGTAAATGCAAGAATTCAAATTGGTAAAACATAAACATATGCACATACACACACAAAGATACACACAAGTAAAACACATGAGTTAGGGATTCACATTATCCACATTCCCTGCATTTGCTTGATCTACATTACAAACAATATGTTTCTTCAACAGCAGGTGGCTGCTTTAACCCATTGAGGACGGGCTGATTTTGCTACAACACGCATTTCCCATAGACACCTACCTGAGTATACTCGGGACTCGTCCTCAACGGGTTAACCTTCATCAAATAGTTCATCCCTGTCATTGCTTTAAAAAGGGACGGTACAGTTTTGGCTGAAATTGGGGCTCAGATTCTAACTTTTGGTGAGATAATGAGAAACCTGTTATGTGAAATATTAAAGAGCATACAATTCTAACAGGAAAGTAAAAGTTTATTCGATGAAAATTGGTTTTGAAATGGCTGAGATATTATGAACAAAGAGGTCCTAATAAAAGGTGCGACCCACTTTCAATTAGAACCACTTTAGTTTACTTCGTTTCCAGATATCAAACTGATTTTCAGCAAATAAACTTTGCATTCATGTTAGATGCTCCTAATATTTCATATAAGTGGTTTCTAATTATCTCACAAAAAGTTAAAACCTGAATCCCCATTTCAACCAATACTATACCACCTTTTTAACCCTTCCAGGGCTCAGTTTGCCGAATGGCACAAATGCTACAGAGCTTTCCTTCATAAATTGGCCCAAATGACTGGAACCTAATTGTCAATGAATAGAGATTATCTAATCCCCCTAATCCCTAATGTGTCACCATGGCCATCCTGTTGGACTGATACACATTGTTAACACCTGAGTGGGCTTACTAATCTACAACTAGGTTTGATAATGAATGGGTAACTGAATGCTTAAGAAAACTCTTGTTAAAAATTAAGCTAGATTGCCTGAGCACGTAAAGAGTTAAACAAAAAAAAAAATAGTGGGACTTTGCTATTAACTGAGCCATGAAAGGATACTACAATGGATGAAAGATGCCCCGGTGTACAAACATGAAAATTATGTTGTCACTATCATATTATCCTGCTAATAAACCTAATTCAATAATGGTTTATTCATATACTGTTTGTGGGACAGACAACCCGAGTTGATGAGATCACTCATAGATATTTACTTTTTATGAATCATGTAGTGTATTTATTTCCATGGCAATAGCCACAGAACAAAAAAATATATGGGCCATGACGCGAGAAAAGGGCCCTTAGTGCTGCTGCGCGCAAACGCCAGAAAACGGCGCGGAAGTTTGACAAAGCAATACGCGCAAAGAAGATCAACTAGCTAAATGCGCGCACATGCATACAGACGCATAAGAAATTGACAGGATTTGGACAAAACATGCTTTTTTGAATGTCGTAAAGGGGTCATTTAGTATTGAAATTTCAGAAAAAGGTTTGCATATCTAAATACGTCAGAGTTCCTTCTACAATGTGGAGGTGAAAACTCATTTTCGGTATTCAATGTCCTAAGGGCCCTTTTCTCGCGTCAAGGCCCATATATATCTATGATATCAACTGCATTTGGTGACAGATTCTCTACACAAATGCACATCCTGCTGAAGAAATGTAAACAGAGCCTAAAATGTGCAACTTTGAGAGAGGCAGACAAGATAGTGGAAAAGCTATTAGTGGGACTACAAAGAATACAGAAACAATGATGTTTAATGACATTACGTCTTCAAACCCTCAACCCATTGAAGACGAGTCCTAAGAATACTCGGGCAGGTGTCTATGGGAAATGCGTGTTATAGCAAAATCAGTCCATTCTCTACGGGTGGTCATATATCCCTTTGCAAACGTCACAAAATTTTTGCACAATTGAAGAATACTGTCTCCCAATATCATGTATGAAATCTTACAATAATATACCTTAATGTATTTACAAAAGAAATGGAAAAATGAGCAAAGAAAATGGGATTCTATCGGGTTTTGAACCCGAGACTTCCGGATTGCTAGCCAGGTGCTCTACCGACTGAGCTATAGAAAGCCCTAGTTCAGTATTAGTCCCAGAAACCCTAAATTCTCAATGCTCAGATGGTCAGAAGAACAGCTAACCCAATGTCACTTAAGAATATGCTCCCATTTTTGTACCAAGATAAAAACGGACTTTGTCAGGTTCTGAATTAATGCACAGGAAATCTACAGTATTGTTTTCCTCTCCATCATGATGAAATTTCCAGCTTCATTATTCTGATGAAAGGTCTGAATTACCTACCTCTACAATATATAAGCTCATGAAAGGAATCTGATTGTTGCAAAAGGGACACACAAACTTTAACATACCATCTTCATAAAAACACATAATTATACAGGAATTCTAAGCCTCTTTGTTAGAATAGGTCAAGTTGTCAATATTCATGCATATTAATACCATATATCGTCGCTGGGGTGACAAGACCTTGTATCTGCAATTTTGGTGAAAATTACTTTTTTGCATTTATGGTCAAATAATCAGTTAAGTGATGTCCTGTCCAAATCCTAGCTGTCTTACCCCAAAAATGAAGCCACCATGGCACGTCAAAGGAACGGTTGTCCCATTTGGTATAGCGCTTTGGCCGCCATGTTTTTTGGCTCTCCTGAACATTTGACATTTTGTAGATATGAGGTCTTGTCGCCCCAGCGACGATATATTTCCTTATAATGATGACAATAATTATGTGCCTTTGAGGGGAAAAAAAAATCCTTTCCACAATGTCATGTTACTCTAAGTGCTGCTTAAAATATGATCATCCCACACACTGGAATTATACCAACTCATTTCTGTACTCCCTCTACTCCTATACTCCACCCACCCTATACCCCCAATTCTGCACCCACTCCTACCGCTCCCAACCAAACTGCCTTTTCTTCCGGCCTACTCAAGCTAAAATCCAACCACAGTTAGCATACCACCTTCAACACCGCCTACGGGGTACAAAATACACTTTACTGTACCAGAGTGGAGAGAAGCATTGTTCATGAGCAGTCTTATGTTTGGTAACAAAAGCCTTGCTGGGGTTTGAACCCAAGATCTTCTCACGTAAAGCAGAAAACACCATCCAGTGGACCATATACGCAGATTAATAAGGAGTGCACCTGTCTGTCTGTTTCAGTATATTAACCACTTGATTACCATAAGGGCAAATCTTAATAGGTTTTTCTCTACATTTCTCTAGTTGGCAACTGCATTGCCGTATGGATTATTCATTTCTCTGAATACCATGTACATGCTCCAAACTTGCATATGTTTTAAAAGTTTGTATCATGAATGCATGAAATGTGGAAATAAATGTGAGACTAACTTCACAGCATGGAGGAGATATTCTGGGAAAAGAGAAGAAATCAGCCCAATTTCATTTTTTGAATATCAATTTCACACACAGAGATAAAAACATGGGCTGACAGGAGGTGACCCGCTTGACGTTTATGAATTAATTTCACGGACGTCACGCACACGTGGAAGGGTGGAGCACGAAGCACGAAGAGGAAACTACAACATAACGAGCAATTTACAATTTTCTTTGGGGTCTGCATGCACCTGGGTACGAAAACATAAAAACTAGGCGTAGCATCTTCAAGATCAAGGTCAGATATATCGATAGAGAAAGATTTTTGATACGGAATTCATTATTCGGTGGCGAGACTGACTTTCACAGCTTCAAGAATGACCATTATCGATCAGAAAACAATGTCTCCTGACGAGATGGCACGTCAGAACTCATGACCGGGTCAAACTTTCAAAGGCCCCACCCATGTTGTTCTCAGTTCATCAATGGCGAGATCCCTATCAGCTAATCAGCGTCAATTGGGCAGAGCGCAATGGAGACACACTGCGTGGGGAAGTGAAAAGTTACTGATTTTCATAGATATGCAGAAAAATCTGCAAAAAACCATGCTGTTTGTGGCTACATGACAATAAGCCAACTCAGCTATTAGAGATTTTGATCTTCGTCACTGATATGTAAATTGGTTCATTAACTGCTCATGGTGACGTCCTCACTGAGCGACGGTGAAACCTTGTTACAGAGTTTCAAGAGGGAAGGTCACCTGGACCGAGTGGAAGATGAATATTGGTATTAGCTGCCACTTGTGGAGAAACTTAGACTTCTTAATTGAGCTGCACTCCTTTTTTATACCACTGATTTCTAATGATGACTATTTCAAGATAATTTTGTATCAAAATGATGTAAGAAAATGACATTTTTGACCTTAATCTGTTACCGATTTCAGAATTCAGAGAGACATGCTATTTTCATATGTCATTGCTTTCCACATAGAATATGGGGTGAATCATCCAGACTTGTCAAATAATCTGACTAATTGAAAGACAAAATTGCCCACTTTCCTGGTAAAAGTATTGTTTTTACTGTTCTCATCTTATCTCGATGGATTTAAGAAGTCATAACTTTCTTCAAACTTGTCTAGCATTAGTGAACGAAACTTTAACATGTACGCCAAGTCTTTTTTTTTCCTCCATAATGTCATTACTTTCTACAGAAAAGTGTCTCTCTTTAATAGATGTAACCTTCACATTTGGAGAATATTATCAGAACTTTTCCTTTCCCTTACATTTCATTAGTTTGAATGCATCAGTATCGCATAACAACAAAAATAACCTGTCTGATTTTAACTGATAAAACAATGCATTGTGAACAAAAAGGAAATGTTGTGAGGGAAGCCACATGTCTGTACATTTTTAACATGCACAAACTAGTCCCAGTTTTTTTCCAAACTCTATAACTTTTTCCCATGACCACCAAAAAAGTATAAGAGATGAATAAGTTTTCCCCTCTCTCTCCCCTAAATTCCCCTTTCCCTCGTATCTATTTTAATTAGTCCACTCAATTTCTAACTTCCATCTTATCTCTATCTCAGTCATTCTATCACTCACTTTCACTCTTACTCTCCCGCCCCACCCACCCTCCCCCAACATACCTCCAGCTTTCTTCCCCGTGTTGTTTCCCCACCCACACATGACGTCACTAGATAATGAGTTAGGGTGGACACAACACTGCGTCTGCAATCCTGCATAAATCGTTGAGCATCGGGGGCAGCCTTTTCCGCCGGCAGACCCATGATTTCACACCCTTCATAATTCCTGTTCATTTTCTGATTTTTTTTCTTTTTTTTTTCATTCTTGCAGTCTGTTCATTTAGGGGACTTCCAAAGGTTCACATTCAACATACTGATACAGTACTTACAAGGGATGGGAACTTGGGAGCAAGAACGGCTTAACTCCAAAGACTTTGAAACATTATCAATACTTTTGTGGTTCTGAACTCAATCAGATAATGACTACTTGTAAGGCATGAAATTGATATCAGTCAATGATTTTAATGTTATATTGTCTGATTCTCATGTGATATCAATCTAGTCTCTTTAGGACAACTGTATGAGGGGTTACACATAATTTCAGGAATAAATTCATGGTTTCTCTGCTGCACTGTACAGCAATCTTGATAGCATACAAATCACACTCCAGTGTATGCTGCCATGAGCATGGTATTTGCTTGGAATGGAACAAAACATTTTCCAAGAAAGCTCTACTACTGTATACGCTATAATTTTCGCGTACATTAATTTTCGCGAATTGCCGCTGTCACACATTTTCGCGAGTGGTTAAATTCGCGATTGGGGGACCAGAGAAAATATGAAGTGGCAAAGAAAGTGTGAATTTTCAATGTACTAGCAAATAAGAATGATACTAGTTATACACTGCATGAAAAAAAACTTACCAAACTTTGCGAACTAGCAAGTTAGAATTCAACATTTTTTAAGTGGTTAAGTCTATCGCACTAGATTTCTGACGAGTGGTCCCCTTGCGATAATGGATTGGCTCTCTACAGTATTCCTCGTAAGTAGAAGTGGACGTGCGTAAACAAGCTTAGCCAGTATGGTCTGTTCGGTAAGCCATGACATAGCTATACTAGTACTGAAATGTACGTATCATCAAGGCAAGGGATTCATTTTGGAAGGTAATATTTTCGCGCGTTGTTAATTTCGCGAATAGCTCCCGACTCGCAAAATTCGCGAAAATAAAACCCCCGCGAAATATATAGCGTATACAGTACCTTCTACTTTCAATTATAATACTATAAAACCAGGTGTTTTTCATACGCTTCAAACTTTTATGAATTTCACACGGAACCAAGATTTGTGAAAGTAAAATGCTCATGAAAGTTTCTGTCTACATAATGCAGTGAATGCCAGTACAACTTTGTATACCACTACAGCAGGCACTTTGCGAAAGTGTCATACCGCTAATATTTCTGGTTTTTCAGCATACTTCATAGGGCAAAGCATACTGCAACCAAGACTAAAAAGAAACACTGTCGTAGTATCTGTGTTGAAGCACTGTCTTGGGGCTTTGGCATGAATGTCCATCCGACCGGTCAGAGAGTAACATTTGATACATTTGGACATCTCTTAGGGGTGGGGGTCACACAAAATGGTGCAGTCCAGACAGAAATCTTGTCCTCTGGTGGTTTGACTGCGTAATTATGTGCACCATCTTTACCCTGGTAGGCGTGTCTCCATGCATGTACAGTATGTCCCAAAAAAATTAAAACCGGATTTCCGCATTGATAACTTTCCGTAAGATTAAAGTGTCTGAATGCTATTTCATGATCTAGACATACAACATCTTACCTATATTTTGATGAAAACCCCACTCATTTTGGTTAAGTAGTCATAGAGAAATGTGGATCATTGTCAAGCATGACAACGGTGTGTTTCTTCCATGTTAAAGCACTTGGATGCTCTTGGAGCTGCATATTCATGTGTGAACACAATGGACAGAACTTGGAGGGAAGGGATTCCTGACGTGCTCTAAAAACATCCTCATTTCTCTTTAACCACTGAAGCAAATCAGATAGGGTTTTCTGTAAGATGTGGGTAATAAGTTATAGTTTCATACCCAAAACTTGCATTTGGATTGATTCACTATTTTTAAAGTTATGATTGTGGAGGATTCGGTAGATTTTTTTTGGGGGGGGAGGGGGGGGGGACATACAGTATAGTGTACATCTGGTGCAGTTGGGATGACCTGTGTGTCAATGACAACATATCCTCTTCCCATCTTTTTGCAAGCTACTTTAAAGCAAGGAATTTTTGCAGCATAAAATTTTTCGCGAATTGGAGCCGATGGCATTTTTTCACGTCATGAAATTTTTGGGAACTGTCACTGGCATTCAATACATAAACGAGAACTTACGTCCATTCTAATTTCAGGAATCTTGGCTCTCCCGAATATTGGGAAATTAAAATGCATGTGAACTTTTCGGGTTTTACAGCACTCGATTGACAATCAAATTTTGAAGTTGTCTTAGTATGCTTTTGTTAGAAATAGGGACCTTTGTGAAAATTTGCTTGCAATATAATCTCTGACTAAATATCGAGAGTGGTAAGCTGGTAAGCAGGTCGGTGTGCTGAACTTACCAACAATTATTGTTCTCTAAGGCATTATCCTTCATTTGTTGGAGAGTTATCGAGATCTAATGTCAGGCAATAGCTGACTGTGGTTTACGTTATATGACTCATGTGGCATACATACCTCAACAAGCAATTCATGAACACAACATTATACATTCTCACTTGTTCGTGTCAGCGCAGTAATCTGAGTTGTCATTCTCTTCCAATTCTGGGAAATATATACATAACATGCAGACATATTCTGCAGACAGTCATGTATTCATTTATTATATATTATTTTTTTATGCAAAATGATATGAGTTAATATATAACACGTAACAAGCAGACATTTTCATTTGTCATATAATATCTTTTTATATGCAAAAGGACATATGTGTTAATATACATCTCTAAATGTTGTAATTATGAATATATGACAAAACCAGTCCACTTCACACTCTGCCAAATCTCTTGTTACAATAATCATATTCCACATTCTATCATTAAAGTTTCAAGCTCATTCCGAGGTGCTTGCTGGTTTTGTTCTTTCCTTTCCTTTACCCTAATCTTCTTTTCCCTGCTTCTTTTCTTGAATCTCTTTGTTAGCATTCCTAGCTTTAATTTTATCTCTTACATTAATCACCTGAACCAGTAGACCCTAGTTCACTCTCTATCCCCCTCCCCTAACCTCTGGTCCTCTTTCACTTTTCCTTATTTAAAATTTGTATTATCCATTTAATTTCTCATCTCCCATTCCTCTACCATATCATCATCCCCCTCTCTCCTTCTTCTCCTCCTCCTCCTCCTTCTCTCTCTCTCTCCCTCTCTATCTCTCTCTCTTTCTCTTTTTCTCCACCTCTCCCCGTCTCTCGCTGTCTCCAAACCTCTGCTGCCTGTCCGCCCACGCCTAACGTCATTCGGTAGACAGATTACCCTGGAAAATTTGGCACGCCATCATCAAACCTGGAGCTCAGTATTCATTGAGGGACGGTCAGGTCTCTCCTCCCCGGTCCAGCGGCCTACTCCTCCCTCTCCCTCCCTCCCCCATCCCCCCCCCCCCCATCTCACACCCACCTTCTTCTTCTTCTTTTCCTCCTCCCTACACACATACCTTCTCCTCTTCATTTTTTAAACTGTTCCTTCCCTTTATATCCTTTTATATTCTCCTTCACACCAGTGATACCATCTTCTGATAATTCCACCTGTCAATCTACACCCATACCACCACAGATTTTAGTTTGAGGGACTTGCTTCATACCCGATGGATGACCACCGCTCTGTACTAATCACACTTTCTGTTTGAGGTGAAAATGGCATCACCCTTCTGTTACATGACATTAAACAAGCAAGTACTAATAGTACAGCTCCCTCCTCATTTCACCATAGCTTTGTACATGTATCTTCTACTCACACAGTACAAAAAAGTATGATGTCCACAGTAGCTAAGGTAGGCAGGTATGGAAATTAAGGCTTGTAAAAATTTACATTTAACCAGTTCATCATTAAAGGAATACTAAGATTCCCCACTGTATCTACTTTAATAAGTTTCCTAAAACCCCCTCCCCCCTGAAAACACACACACACACACATTTGAACAGACATATTGTGATTTTTCTTTTTTTTTTACACTATTGCTCATCCAGGCACCATTACTTTATGATATCTTAAAGACACATCCATACAATTCTCCTGATAACTTTGTCAATATTTATCTTGTTGCTTAAAGGTCATTTCATAATCTTTGCTATATCATCACATCTACTTTGGTATCTTCTTGCATAACAAGTAGTAGACACACATATTTTTCTTCAGCTCTATGCCTTATTTTACACACATCCTAGTGAGTCATCTGTTTTCTTTTCTTCCGCTCTTTCTCTCCTTCTTTCTATCCTTCTGTTTACCCTTCTTTCCATCCATCAATCTTTCCCTAATGCTACCATCATCTTCTTCTCGCACCTGATTATCGGTCCATGCTTGTTCCCCTCATCTTCCCCTATCGCTATGGACCCATATCTCATCTTGTTTCTTCCTTCCCTTCCTTGGTCATCTCTTAGGATCCCTCCAGGGGTGTGTGTTGGTCCTCCTCATCCTACCACTTGTGACTCTTTCTCACACAGGGTACCTCCATCTTATGTCCTATCCGAGGGACAGAGTGTTTTGCCTCTTTCTAGAGGGAACCATATGATTACCCACAACATTACTCATCTGGACAGACTTGGGAATTGAACCTGGGTCCTTTGGATGTGGAGGCAGACAGCTACCCACTGAGCCAAACCACCACCTTTCTTGCTCCCCGTTCCTGCTCTTTTTCCATTCCTTCTCCTGCCCGTGCCTTGATTAACCTCCCCCTACCTTCCTCCTATTCAACAGGAGTCAGAGCCCCACACCAGACCCTTACCTCTCCCTCTATCCCCCCCCCCCCCCCCCCCCGGTCTTCTCATCCCGTACCTCGCCCCCCTCAACTCTTTAACATCACTCCTCCATCTCTCCCCCTCTCCCTCTCTCTCCCCCTCTCCCTTACCATCTCCCACTCTCTCTCCCTCTCTCTCTTTACACACCTTCGTCAGTTTGTCCGCCCACACACACGACGACGTCAATGGACGGAAAATGTTGCCCTGGAATATTTCAACGTCGACAGACTCTTTGCATGAGATCCCGGCACGTTTAGCTGTGCAGGGCATATACAGCACACAATCAGCCAGACCGGCCCATATACATGGCTTTGTACATAATTTAAATCCACAGGGCCCATGCAGGTGTAATAGTGTGTGTTTGTGTGAGTGTGTGTGTGTGAGTGTGTGTGTGTGTATGCATGTGCATAAAACTATATGATTTATCTAAAATCAAACTCAAGTACACCTTGTAATATCCAGCTATCCATTCAGATGCAATGACATTGAATTTACAGGCAAAACCTGTAATAAGAAGATTGCACAGCTCCAAGTTTGTAACATCTGAAGCAATAACTCTAGATCTCTGCATTGTTATAATGTTACCACACTGAAAAAAAAAATAACATTACATCTAATATATCTGTGACTACAAGTCTCAAAAACATATAGATATCTTCAGTTTACTGTCCTGTAAGACCCAACAGATCAGCATCCCATGTTCCTTTTCCCCTTTCGAATCCAAGATGAAGTCCGAAGACATCGCCGCGGTGACCCCCCGCTCGCACGCCCTTCCACATTGCTAAGGAAATTCATCTGAAGATGACGGTGTGTTTTAGGTACGGTAGCTGCATCGAGTCTCGGTATAAACAGCTCTTAGCGTGGAGCAGTGATGAATGAAAGTAAATGTGACCTGAACATCCCTTGATTTTCTTTGGACTGCCCACAGCTGACCTTTCATTTAAATATATCCCATGAATTTCCCGTCACCTGCCTTGATTGCTGACGCTATCCAACACTCAGTCCTACAGTGTGTGATCTAGCATTCTCCTCACTTGCTCTGATTACCAACGTCATCCTTCGCTCAAAAACATGTCTTGAATTTTCCATTTATACCTTTCTCTGTTGACTGCTGATGTCTTCTTCTTCCATATGATGTCAAATAAAAAAATAAAAAAAGTTGTCTCAGTTTACTATTTAACCCGTGATTTCAAACTAAAATTTGAAATCTTTTCAGACCCTGCATAGGCTTCTGGTAGTCAGAAGATCAAACGTGACTGCAAACTAAACTGGACACACCTGCACAATAAGGTGTGTTGTCTTGCGCCACATCTAGCTGTCTGTTTTGTTTTATGTGTGTGTGTTTGTTTGTTTGTTGTCTTTTTGTTGTTTTTAGTTGGTTTTTTGTTGTTGTTGTTGGGTTTTTTTTTTGCTTGTTGTTTGTTGTTTGTTTTTTGTTTTTGTTTTTTTTGTTTTTTGTTTTTTGTTTTTTTGTTTTGTTTTTGTTTTGTTTTTGTTTTTGTTTTTGTTTTGTTTTTGTTTTTGTTTTTTTTTGGGGGGAGGGGGGGGTAAGTCCTACCCGTACCATCATCCCAATGAAGATTATAACCTGCACTTTGTTTAAGTGGTAATAGCCACAACAGCACTGACTGGACTACCGATGTATTCTAATCAAATGCATACTACACTGACAATACACCGAACAAATCACACGAGGCTTGCCTGTCATGGCAACAAGCAATGGATGTAAACTAGATTCCCTTCACTGAAATATCTATGATTTGGAACTAATAAATTGAACATCTTGTACCAGGTATTATGTTTCAAATGCAGATTTTGTCTTTTTCTTGGTTTTGCCACAACAACAAAAAAAGAGAGAAAAAAATAATAATGATAATTACTTTGGAAGATGTAATCCTTATCCAACAGAACTGAATGTTGCGTGCATGCTGACTTTGTGCTGTGGATTTGCTTCGTAAAAGGAGTATCAAAACAATGATCAAAGCAAAATGATGCAATAGCATGGCGACATCATATTTCAAGCAAGCAAATATATCATTGCTGTGCAAAGAGGCCGGTTTACTGATATACATTTGTACCACATGTATACATTTCCCCTGAGCTCATTGCGCAAAAGAAATTAAACAAAATACACACAAAAAACACCTGAATTCAACTGTTTGAAATTACTGTACAGTTGAACCTCTCGTATCCGGACAAGTCGGGACCGGGGCTCATCCGGATAAGGGATTTGGCCGGATACGGGAGACTCAATGCTTTATACATATACATATACATACACATGTACTGATGTAGCCCATTGTAGTACCACATGTAGTAATGTGTATACTGCAACCTTTTCATTGTTACACTCAGTAACAGACCCCAAAATAGAGGTTTGTGTTTGCAAGAATGAAACCATTTTCTTTTATAAATTCTTGAGATGATTTACCTAAATAATTATTAAGAAATGTATCATGTATATGTAATTCATGGGTGTTTGTGTAGGAGTTCTCAAGGAGTTGGGAATCCCCCTTTCCTCCCATAATTATTTTATTTAAAAAAAATCACGGCGAGATTGCATCCGTATAATAGAGAGATCCGGATAAATGGAGGCCGGATAAGAGAGATTCAACTGAATTTCAATACTTTGGAAACTTATCTTTATGTTTTCATGTAATTGCTGCATGTGTATATAGCACAATCTGGGACAAGCATTCAGGTGTGACAAGAGATTGTCATAAATGTACGCCTAATATTTGTGATATGTTTGCGTTTGAGAAGTTGTCTCTTACCTCAATCCAAGTGACATTTTACTACAAGGGCAAGGTCTGTTCGGCGTGTGGTTGTTTAAGGTGCGGTGCACGTCATCTGCATAACAGACTCAGAACACAGAGGATTGCCTGTGACTGATTGTGGGATGCTGTGATGCCTGCTATTCTTGGAAGTCGTTATCAAGTTATCCCTTTAATGCAGCACAGACCTGGTTTTATACAGTATACACTACTAGGTGTTTGCACAGTTCTCGTATATAATGATAACTGTAAGTAACCTGTGAAAAACTACCACCATTCAGTGACGGGCTTGCATGTGTCATTATAATACCTACATATATTAGAACATGTGGCATTTTATGTGAAGTCTACTGTTGGAGCACTACTAAATTGTAGTGTAGTCCCACATAACTAATATCCCTGCTGTGTGATTCCTTAGAGTACACAATCCTAACTCAAAGTACATAATTTTTAGTGAGCTGCAACACACTATGATTTGTATATTCTTCCACATCAAACAAAATAATTCAGTATCGACACCTTTAACATCAAATAACTACTGGACTACCATAAATATTGAGAAGCAACTTCTCAACTCGATAAAACATTTTTTTTTTTGCATTTTTCAAATACCACTCTTCAAGATTTCAATCTAATCACCTGATTTTTACAAATATTTGATTTGTGCCATAACATGTATCATCTATGATGAAACTTTGTATTTTGTTTCTAAATACAGGATCAAACCATTCTATTCCGATGATTTAAAATTTTATGCAGAGATTAAATCAAAATCTAATGGAATCATATTTTGCAGGCAAAACTACAAAGAAGTTCCCACATCTGAAGACAGTGTTTAAGACCATGAACAGAATGGGAGAATTTTGTTATGTACTTTATGAACCTCTCTCACTGCATCTGTATCCACTTAAAGGTGCATAGTCCCGGTAGTGTAGAGGGCGCTGTTGATGATACTGCCGATCATCGTTAGCATTGATACGAAGATTACCGAAGTTGAGCTGTCATCGTTGTCTTCGTTGTCTTCTCTGCGCATCGCGCAGTCTGTAGTAATGCCAGGGTGCGTGCATATGTGCTTGTTATTATGACATCACTATAGAAGTTTACTAAAGCGGTCATCCCCCTCAGCCAAGTCATAAGCCGAACTGTGAACGGACCACTGACTACAGTGAATCGGACTTCTTCGGACTCGGGGAAGTGGGCCAAAGCGTAAGCGCTAAAGAGGAGTCGATAGCGTAAGTCTCTACAGGTAACTTGCGCCGTGCGCCCGCGTACGCATTTGACTAAAACACCACGACCATGCACCTTTAACCCATTGACTGCCAGCTGATTTTGCTTTAACACACATTTCCAATAGACACCTGCCTGAGTACACTTGGCATTAGTCTTCAGTGGGTTAAGTAAAAAAAATTTTTTTCCAAAAAAAAAGGTAGGAAAAAAATCGACTTTGAATACTTTAGCAACTGTTTCATCTTTCATATACACATCTCAATTTTTCCCCTGTTTTACAATCTTGAACATTATAGCAATACCACATGTGACCCGCTACAACAAAAGGATCCTAAAGTCGCTGACGGCTGAGCCGAGAAAATCAAGATTGAAGTCACATCATCAAAATTGGTCAAAACAATTGGATTTCGATTTTTGGCATAATTTGTAGTCTTATGTGTTGTCTATCATCTGCCCAAATTTCAAAGTTAAACGATCAAAGGAAAGGCAAGAAATCAGCGTTTTTCTGGGCCATGATTTTCCCACTTTCAACGTAACAGAAACGTGTCTGAAGATTTGGATTAAGCACCGCAGCTAGACTCCGCCCCTAGCAATGAGGGAGTGATCTTATTGGTCAGTGCGTGGCATCCTGATTACTGATTGGTCGTGCGTAGACCGCTGGTGCTAAGCTTGAATGAACATCATGGAGGTCGCTAGGAGCACGCCTTCTATTGTTAAGTGGTAAAAACTGTCTCGCCTCCCCTTGATCATGATAGCGTCGGAAGGAAAACTTTGAAGGTGTTTTTCTCCAAACTCTGATTACCTCAACCACTTGACATGCGCTAATAAAATCATCGATATCTCCGCAACTGAGCACTTTTATGAGTTGTGCTATATATGAAATTAAAGTAGAAGAGTTAGGGATTAATGTCATGTCATTTTCCAAAAAAAATTGTCTTCCCCAACTTTCGGATCCTTTTGTTGTAGTGCGTCACATATACACCGTACTCTGTGAAGGTGACAACTGCAAATTCAAAACAAAAGACTATGTTTATCAAGAATGTGGAAAAAACAGTAAAATAAGCTTAATGAAAAAGGATCATAAATGTTGAAAATATCCAGTGGGGTGGATGGGTAACGGAGGATATCAGAAATAAAGCGCAAATGATATCAAATTGGAAAAAAATTCTAATGCAGTATTTTCATCAAGATTTCAGGTGGGCCACACTAAAATTCCATAACAATGCTACTTTATTACAACACTCTCTCTTTCTTTGTCTAATATTGTTAAAACTTAAATCATTCTATATTTTCCTTTATTTTTTACAACAACCAACTATAGTGTGGAATTACTTTCTAAATCAACCGAGATAAAAGCATTCTTGATATAAAGTAGATAATTGTGAGAAAACAATTATACCACTCCCACTCCCCATACCATATTTTTGTTTTGTTTGTTTATCTATATATGATTCTTGTTTGTCAATTGACTATAAATTGTTTGGTTATGATGTAGTTGTAAATAAAGCAGTCAGTTTATAACAAATGGAAAAGATGAACAGCAGGACTTTTGATATGTATCAAAGAATTCACACATACACCTGATGACAAGACTAATTCAAAACTTTCAAGAGCAGGGGTAGATGATAATGTCAACTGAGTGCTAGAAAGACATATGTAAATGAATATCTGGAGTTACTGCTCTTTTGCTTGCAAACTGATAGATTCATATCATATCTCAGTATCTGCATGGGTCATGACGAAAATACTTTTTTTTCCCTCCCATATCCTGCAATATACCATCAGAAGAAAAGTTCATACTTGTACGAATAATGTGTGCACATGCATATTTCACACTTAAACTTACATAATTTATTTGTTGTTCATAAGCATTGTCACAAAAAGGAATAATCGTGTGCCAAAAAAAAAAAATGTTCTACAAAACGACCCATTCTTCCTAATTCAGTAAAACTTTTCATATCAACAAGGTTTCAATGTGAGCTATTAAATGAGAATGAATGTTATGATTCTTCTTTTTTTTTGATGTATTGTTGTATTGTCAATGAGTGGATTTCTACACAATGTTAAGCCAAAATCTGAATGTACTATGAAGTATGATATGCATGACTAGGTTGCCAAAATGGCTAGATGTCTTTTGAGTTTTGATTTTTTTTTTTCTTTCTGCCCGCCAGTTTTGATTTGGAAATTTGATCAGGTCAATCACAATGAGGCTCGGCCAGCAAACTTGATCAGATTTCATCAGAGATCACTCGAAGTCCGTTGTCTCTGCAAGAAATGAGACATGCTGGGAGTTTTTTTGGTAAAAAATCACTCGTAGGTGGGTGAGATAACATCTCAGCGCACGTGCTCCGACACAAAACTTTGTTATGCTTCGCACACGAGCCCACACGGCCTGGTTTCTGACAAAGTTTTGAGATGGGTTTGGCGGCATATTTTCATAAGTTTCCACGTGGGTGGTGGCGGTACAGGTAGCCAGCAGACAGGGCATACGACTACCCCACACAAGTGGTGGGGATGGAGAGATGCGTGGACGTAGAGACGCGAAATCTAGGAGAGCGTGACTTTGTACGCTTCACCTCTGGTTTAGATAAACAGCATCTAAACGCATCGCCATAGGGGACTCTCCTTCTACAAGTACCCATGTGTCTGTCTAATCTCTTCACATGTATTACAGATATGACACACTTTTTTTTTCTTAATCAGAAGCAAAGTCCATTATCTCGTCATTATTTCATTCAGTGTGAAGAAACAATTATATCTATTTACTTTTACGTGTGGCAGATAATTAGAATTTATGAAGTAGACCTTGTAGATTACAGGCAAAACTTACTTCCTTTTTCCCATTCACTTGGATTGTAACTCTACAGAATTCTTTCAAATACTGTACTTTTGGCTACAGTTAAAGAGACAGTGCAGTATCGGTGGAGATGAGAATTGGGCTTTTAACTTTTTGCAAGATACCAAGAAAACACTTATGATATAGTACAGAGCATACCATTTTAAGAGGAATTCAAAGTTTATTTGATGAAAATCAGGTTTGGAATGACTGAAACATCCAAAAACAAAGTAAAAGAAAGCGATCGTAATAAAGTGTGGGTCCCACACCTTATTAGAATCACTCTGTTTTGGATATCTCAGCCATTTTAAAACCAATTATCATGAAATAAACGTTGAATTCCTCACAGAATTACATGCTCTTTCATATTTCATAAGAGGCTTCTCATTATTTCACAAAAAAATGTTAGAAACACAAAATTAGGTCTCAACCAAAACTGTACCATCGCTTTAATCACTGTTTACCCACCCATGTCTTTGAACTGACCCTAAAAAGTTTCTATTTCAGTTTCAGTATGATTTTATTTCAGTGTGATTGTATTGAAAGGAAAATGCTATGATATTAATCCTTTGCATGCTTTGACTGCTGATTAGCACAGAAAACCCAACGGTGTTGTACACTGTAAAAAAAAAATGAGCGAAAACATTCACTCTTGAAGGAGTGAATACAAAAAAGAGTGAATTTAGAGTGAAATTGGAGTGAATTTTGGGTGAAAATGTTCATTTTCACTCGCTTTGGAGTGACCTCAGGGATCACTCGAAGATTTTGGAGTGATCCCTGACGTCACACTAAAAAGAGTGAAAACGAACATTTTAACTCAAAATTCACTCCAATTTCACTCTAATTTTCACTCTTTTTTGTATTCACTCCTTCAAGAGTGAATATTTTCACTCGATTTTTTATAGAGAGTACACTCTGTCCAAAGTCCCTGACACAGAAAGAGTTAACACAAACTGAACACTACACTAACACCCACCAGAATGAAACACCGACACGTACTGTATAAGCTGTTATTTCCACGAGGGTTTAATTTTCGCGAACCTCGCGAATCACAGTTGGATCGCGAATTTAACAAAACGCGAAAATGTCTCCATGTGCCCTGTTAATAGTGCGTTAACATAAGTGTCGGCATCAATTCGCGAAACAACATCTCGCGAAAATGTCTATGGCCTCGTCATTCGCGAAAATAACAGCGTATACAGTAAGTTGATGAATACAAAAATAGAGTGCATACATCAATACATGAACAGATGTACAATTTCAGAAATGAACAAATGAATGAATTTACAAATGAACAAATGACTACATAATTCTATTCTTATATTTTTTAGGATACTGCAATTCATTTCACGAAGTGTCATAGCAAAATATAACTTTTAACATAATTATGCTATGGAATCATCACAAAAATAATATTGCCTGACAGTCTACACTCCACCTATCAGGTCTTTTACTTTAAAAAAAAAAAAAAGTAATATAATGGTGATGAAGAGACAACTCAAAGGCAAAGCACAGCACACCTATCGGAGGGGAGAAAAACGCAAACAGCAAGAAAACAGAGCAAAAAATGCCCAAACTGCCACTCTGTTTTCAACACACGATTGACGTAAGAAAAAGGCAATGATATGAGAGAACGCCCAGGCATGGGAGAGTTGGAGCACACAGTCAAGTATGAGATTGTGTTTATTATGGAATTCTTTGTGAAGTCATTGTATGTTGTTTGCGTCCTAGAGAAAATACAAAAGAGAGAGAGAGAGAGGAAGAGACAGGGTGGGGGAAAAAAAAACTTTAATCAAGCATTATGACATCACACTCGCTACATTGATGATGTCACTTTGAAAAGCAGGTAAAGGCGAACCTTGTGTACACTAAAGGGCAAACTTGCTACTAACAAATCTCCTCTTTCCCCCCCCCCCTCTCTCTCTCTATCTCTCCCTCTCCCTCTTTATCTATCTCTCTCTCTCTTTATCTATCACTCTCTCCCTCTAATTCTCTGTCTATCTCTACCTCTTTCTATCTTAATTGTTTGAGGGGGTGGGGCTCAGAAATGGCTGTTAGGATCGAGCAAAAAGGTTCTCCAGAAACAAAATTTTTTTATTGCGAATGACTACCATTATTGTTTCTCCTCCTACGTCATTGCCGTGGCGATTGCGCCACCAGAGAAGAGTCGAAACATAAGAAGGTCTATTCAGCCCAGAATCCACACATTACGAACCGGGCGAAGTCGCAGGAGCCCGGCATACTTGTACATCTGTAGCTCTTATGGAAGAAAGTGAGAGTATGGGAGAAGAGGGCGAGAATGACGTCACAGAATCTAAGATTTTTCTACCACCTCATTCAATTCTATCTTCAGCTCTTGTTACAATCGTGGGTGAGAATCTTGATTTGTAAACACAACCATTTCTTCTCTCGCTTTATTGTGTGTATGTTTTTGTTGTTGTTGATTTTTTTCTCTCTCTCCTTCTGCTATTTCCAAGTTGTATAATCCTACCTTTACTCGGTAACCTCACCAAGGCTCTGTATTGGCATTGACGACTGACTCACTCCCCGCTGCCGCGCCCGGCATTGCGGTTTGATTATAAATTGTTTGTGATTACAAGGTGGCATGTTTATTGGTCCTGCTATGGGCCATTTTAATTTTTTTTCTTTTTTTTTTCTGGTCAGCAAATGAGAACAACACTTGTCAAGATTTAGGAGCCTGTTTACAGTTTTTAAGATTTTTGTTTTTCTCTGCCCACTTGACGAAAAGCAATTTATATTTTTTTAAAACAGAAATCAAATGTTTTGCACTTTTGTTCAAGTCTTGCTGCCTGAAAAGTTTCCAAACTGTCTCAAATTCATCAGTTTCTTCAAAGCCGAAGGGTACACTGCTTTACTTTTACGATGTTTTCACTACATTTGAACAGAACTGTTTGTAGATTGTAATACACTCACCAAATTGACCCTGCAATATCAGCAATCATTAATAGTCATAAGCAGAAGATGATGGAGAAGAAATAGGCAACTAGGCTATCAGCAAGTCCCTACTTTCTCTTTGTCCTGTCAGTATCATTTGTCTGTCTTAAAACACTGTTGAAGACAAAGATTTTCTCATATACCATATATCCTTTTTCTTTCCTCTCTCTCTCTCTTGTTCTAATGCAAAGGCTAATATTTACATGGGGAGTATTATAAAGAAAAAATATATATCAAAACATCCAATTTTACTAGGTTCTTTTCTTTTCTACACATTTTGTCATCAATTCATCTGTCTGATTACCAACCTCACCCGCTATCCCACTAGAACTGGTCCTCTTTCTTATGCACAAACGACACATCTGTACATGATAGCCTATCATATATATTTTTAAAAATCTTAATGTCTCTTTAAGAAGCTTACTCCTGATATTCCCTCTGCTTGATTTATACATTTATATTCAAATAAATGCTTATTCAACACAGTTTGTCACCTACACTATAATGAATACATTACAACAGGTGAACATCTGGGCCAAAAAACAGCCGTGAACTTCCACCTTTGCGGGGACTCAGTAAACAGTCATTGAATGGCTGAGCTGTTGGTCTTTAATGTCCTGTCCACGAGGTTGGGTTGAGTTTGAAATCTTGCTGTCTCACCGGGGAATTCAAAAGAGCAAATGCCGGCCACGCCCAGCCCATGCTTTGCATGATTCTCCGGCGGTTAAAAGGTTCTGTTTATTGCTGATACAGTTGTAAGTTTAGTTCGAGGCTCAAACTCCAGTGGCCTTTGAGAGAGTACATCTAGGTTTATGTCATAACAAACAGATTTTTTTTTTTACATAGAAGCTTACAGAAATGTCTGTCTTTTCTTTTTAAGCAATGGAAAGGTGAAGTGGACCACTGCACAGAAGAGCCCCACTGAGATAGATTGAACTTTTCATCAAATGAACTTTTTAAGAATAATGTCACATCCATTTAAGCACACTTATTCAAAGGTTTGAGTAATCATTTACCAAGCCACCAAATTACAGTTAAATGTCATCAAGACGGGGGAAGCCACACACTGGTTTGATACTACCCAATTTCAGCTCACATCACAACTAGATTCCAGACAGAGGACAGCTTTCCATCAAATTATTTGTAGCCCTTTCAGATCAGACAAAATTAGGAAGAAAACAGAGCTCTTTCAAACTAAGAAGCTCAGATGTGGACCAGACTACAGTGAAATTGATATGGAATCCAAATCGGAATCAGCATGCAAAATCTGTGACTACTTTGTGATCTTGGAACCCGTCTGTGAACACTCCACAAGTGAAATAGCAGAATATAAATATGTTCTTTTTTCACAATGAAATCACCAATCAGATGAACCTCATTCAGGAGGAAGTAGTAGGAGTAAAAACTAAAAAGAGCTACATCAACACCAACAGGATAACAGCAAAATGATTTCCAGTGCACAATGAATGATGTATTAACCCCCATCCAGGGCCGGAGAGTTTAGATATTGCACATTTGGGTAGAACAATGATGGCACTAATCTTAACCCGTTGGCAATCAGATAATTTCGTAATAACTGCACTAGTTCTCCATAGATTGAGGCCAAAGTATACTGGTTAATGAGTTGTGGGTGGGTTAAACAGTTTCAACCTCCGGACACAAAACGTGGCAATAGGTCTGAACAGCTGTATATGCATCTCTCTGCAATCATGAACTTGATGACCGATCGTCAGACGATCGAAAGAAAAGGGATCATCAAGGAATGAAAATGCAAGTTACCAAATGTAATTCATTAGCATAGGCCTACTGGGACTTTGCAAATGACCACATAACATTACATAATATGTGACCCGCTTCAAC
Source organism: Diadema antillarum (assembly GCA_030407125.1). NCBI lineage: Eukaryota > Metazoa > Echinodermata > Echinoidea > Diadematoida > Diadematidae > Diadema > Diadema antillarum. The sequence goes on from JASTSM010001600.1 coordinate 38,043, forward strand.
AAAAGGATCCTAAAGTTGCTGACGGCTGAGCCGAGAAAATCGAGTTTGAAGTCAGATCATACAAAACGATCGGATTTCTGTTTTTGGCATAATGTTGTAGTCTAATGTATCATCTATCATGTGACGAAATTTTTAATCTAAATGATCAAAGGAAAGGCAAGAAATTAGCGTTTTTCTGGGCCACGATTTTCCCACTTTCAACGGAACAGAAACGTGTCCGAAGATTTGGATTTAGCGCCGCAGCTAGACTCCGCCCCTAGCAACGAGGGAGTGATCTTATTGGTCAGTGCGTGCCATCCTGGCTACTGATTGGTCGTGCGTAGACCACAGGCGCTAAGCTTGAATGAACATCGCGGAGGTTGCTAGGAGCATACCATCTATTGTCAGAGGTGGAAACTGTCTCGCCTCCCCTTGATCATGATTGCGTCAGAAGGAAAACTTTGGAGGCAGTTTTGTCGAAACACTGATTTCCTAAATCACTCGACATGCATTAATAAGATCATCAATATCTCCGCAACCGAGTACTTTTATAAGTTGAGTTCTATATGAAATCAAAGTGAAAGAGTAAGGAATAATGTCATGTCATTTTCAGGACATTGTCCTCCCCCGACTTTCGGATCCTTTCGTTGTAGCGGGTCACATACAAATTGTATATTCTTCAACTATTCATGCAGGAACAGATAAAACAAGACAAGAACATACAACAAAGAAAACAAGACAAGAACATACAACAAAGAAACCCACAGTTTTAATCTTGAAGCATATTTGATAGTGCAAGTCTTTCTGCAGACAAGATTTTACTATACATTCTTGGGAAAAAGATATATAGATACATGTATGCAATACTGGCAAGGTCTTCGAAATGGCTCCGTGTGGGCACACCAATGTACACTGTATAAGCAGCCTGTAGTTTGGGAGAAAAACTGTGTGAATTAGGACTGAAAACAGACGGAGGTAGGAGAGGGAGAAACGAGCTGCGAGACTGCAGCGAGCGTCGTCACTCCTGACCTGAGCGTACAGACAACTACTGTCCTCCCTTCCCCCCCCCCCCCATCTTCCCCAGGCTGTTTGATGGTTGCCCGGCGACGCAGTGATGTCAGAATGACATCATAGCGACCGAGGTGCTTCTTGGATTGCCCTGACATGGGGGAACCTGGAGCGGCTTTGTGGAGAGCGGCGCAGAGGTTCAGCGAGCGGCTTACGGCGGGTCTGACACGACGGCGAGAGGCACATCGAAGACCCGGCATAGTCTTGCTTTACAAGCCACACACACACACACACACACACATGCATGCATGCATATAGACACACGCTGCATTGTACTCCTGGTGAAGATGACTGCTTCGCGCACACTGCCTATTACATGTAGATCGTTCAACTACAGGATAAATGACGGATACAAACTGTGTTCCTCTGTGTGTGTGTGTGTGTGTGTGTGTTTGTGCATCTGTGTCTGTCTGTATGTATGTCTGTAGGTTGTAATTCACTACATATGTTGACCATTGTAGGTGTAGACAACTACTAGGCATGAAACATTAACAGAGGACATCACAAAAATGATTGCTAAATAGGAGCAGTGAACGATGACATACGTCGTCCTCAAAATGAGCTCACATTCTACAGATAAATGGTGTTCTATGCAGTGATTGCATAACTGGTGATGTTGGACACAAGGGATAGAGTCTCACTAACATTGCCAAAGCTAAGAAATCTTACATTTGAGGAAAACAGAAAAAAAAACCATGTGAGGCATGTCTGTTTTGGTAGGCTATTACCAGGTAAACACATATCAAAATTGCAGTACTGATGTGAGTATGAGCATAATTGAAATCCTTATGTATGTGTGTATGTGTGTGTACGTGTGTATGTGTGTATACAGGCTGTATGTTCTACTAAACAGCTAAACTTATATGTCAAGAAAGAGAGAGAGAGAGAGAAAGGATAGAAGTGAGTAGATATATAGAAAAAGAAATATGATGCCTACATAGATAGATAAGTGATCTGTTTAAATATCCCAAAATGTAGAAGATCTACACATGTAAATCCTTAACTCCACTTTAAAAGTAGAGCTATGTATAAATGTACAATTTTTTATATACATGTACATGGTTAAAATGTGTTTTAGCTACATGTAGCATTCTTATTTTGAAATTCATACGAAAACTTCATGAAGTGAAAAAGAACAGGAGTTTCAAGGCATTATTTACCATTTGCAGATGAAACAAAGACCCAGCTTAAGTGCTTCAAAATAGTTCAAAAATGTGAGTTAGAGATAGAAACAACCAATGTAAAATTTTGATCAGTATATTCACGGTTTAAGTATTGTTAAATATATAAAATGTGAACAATAATCATAATAGCATTGTTTCTAGACTATACCGCCTACAGTTATCATGGTCTATTGAGAAAAATAGTGATATATCCCTATATTTCAATGGGCTTTATTGCAAAATTATTATATGGCAGGATTTTTTGTGACACAAGTGACCTACACATACGCATTAAATGTCATAACTCAAACATTTTTTAAATCACTGCTCCCAATGGTAAACAATACCTTTAAAGCACCCAACGGTTCCATAACATGAGGCACAGAAACTAATCAGAAAGTAGTACTTACAGTGCGAAACACAAGAGTGGACAAATATATAAGGAAATATCAGTTAGTTGATATTAGTTATCTTCTCCTACAACAAGGGTACATAACAGTAATACAGGAAACTACATGTAACCATTTCTCCAGCAAAAAGGATCTTTCATTAAACTTAAAACCAATATGATGCTTTTATTGGTTCCATAACATTTTTTTCCGATGACAATTGCTCCAATGAAAAATCTGGTGCTGCATGCTAAGCCAAACATAAATTCTACCCACAAACATAACCATAACCTTATTCCTAATCCTCACATCAAACTAAACCTACATGTCAAACCTCATCACAACCCTAGCCCTAACCCCACGTCCTTGGAGAAAATAAGACCAGAGCAATTGTTGCAGGCAAATGTCGAAGAGCAAATGTCGTGTCACTGCTTTTTAAGTCGCAGTTCACTTCTTAGCTGCTCTCCAATTTTCATTTTTATTTTATGAACGAAGATGGATTTCTGTATGATATTATGATACATGTACATGGAATATCATCTTGTCATCTGCAATACCTTTGCATACATGTATATTGTTCGGAAATGAAAATAAAAATGAATGAATGAATGATGAATGAATGAATGAATGAATGAATGAATGAATGAATGAATGAATGAATGAATGAATGAATGAATGAATGAATGAATGAATGAATGAATGAATGAATGAATGAATGAATGAATGAATGAATGAATGAATGAATGAATGAATGAATGAATGAATGAATGAATGAATGAATGAATGAATGAATGAGTGAGTGAGTGAGTGAGTGAGTGAGTGAATGAATGAATGAATGAATGAATGAATGAATGAATGAATGAATGAATGAATGTATGAATGAATGAATCAATCAATCAATCAATCAATCAATCAATCAATCAATCAATCAATCAATCAATCAATCAACGAATGAAAGAGCATACTGAAAACAAAAGAGTCAACTATTCTTCTATGTGGTAGGAGGTCATATGCCTTTCTGGAAGTAATGACCTTGTTGCATACAATCATAGACTGCATACCAATCATAAGACAAAAGAAACAAGAGCTAGATCATTGTACAGACCATAAATTCCATTCACAACTTTTCATGAGGTAAATGCTGCAGCCATTACGGCATCAGGGAGTATTCTACAGAGTTCACTAATGGTAATGCAAAGCAAGAGCATGAAGCGAGAAGATGAAGATTAATGATTGACCACGCATGGCCAAAATGTATTGAATATAACAGGAAATTGATGGAAACAAATAGAAACTGACCAGAAATGTAGAAAAATTAAGCAAAGAAAATGGGATTCCATCATGAATCTTTGTTCAATTTTTCATATAGGATATAATAATAGTAAGGTACTTTCATGAAACAGACAATTAGACAAACAACTAGACAAACAAGGAAAATGAGACGTGACAGACAGAAGGGAAGAGAGACAGAGAATGAGAGTCATAAAGGGAGAGAGAGTCCAAAAAGATAGTATGAAAGATATCAAAGAAGGAGAAGAGAAGACAAGTAAAAGGAGAGACGAGTTATCCACGGCTCCTTCGCTGCCTCATAGGGGTGGCGTGAGCCTGACTGAAGACACACACAGTGGCAAAGGATTGTGGGACGGCTGCACGAGGCGCTGCAGCCAGCACCCGTTGGGGAGCCGGTTTACGTCAGGCCCCGGCTCAACACCCACACGCCGGGTCAGGGCGGCTTAGAGAGAAAACAATAACCTGCCAAACGCTACCTTACACGATACAAAGACGATTCCAGGTCTTCCGTTTCTTTCTCTGAAAACTTCGAGGGATACTATTTCCTTCCCACCCCCCTCCTTTTTCTTTTTTTATTTTGTGCCAGAAAGACAGATGGATGGGCAAAAAAGCAAGACTTGCAGGATATTCAGATATTCCTGGAATTGTGAGAAACATGGCCAGAACTGGTAATTTAAGGAGAGATGAGGAAAATATTAGGAAGATTTCTATTGGAGCTATGGGAACATAAAGACAACCCATTGAACACTGGAAGAATGTTACTACAGAAATGTTCATCAAGTCATTATCAAATTGAATTGAATTGAATTGAATTGAATTGAATTGAATTGAATTGAACTGAATTTATTGAATCAAATTGAATTGAATTGAATTGAATTGAAATTAATTTACTAAACAATATTATTGACAAACAAAGTATAGATCACCAATTAAAGCAAAAGTAACTGAACATTATGCTATGAAAGATTTCATCTCTTGTTTTCCTCCAAATGTATTTGTAAGATCACAACTGCTGATCTAGATTTTTAACAAACATATTGGCAGAAAGGAACTAGCCGGATTCAAACCTGTCATCTACTGCTTACCGGGCAGTGACACTCAAACCAAAAGAATGCTACCTGCCAAATGAACATTATAGTTGGTAATAAAAAATGGCAGTAGCAAGCAGGATAGTCGAGACCAATCCTTTTGCAATACAAATTACAGTTCTGATTTCATTACTTACAATTTTGAAGTATATTTGTCACCTGCTTTTTACTGCACATTATGTATTGAAAATTTGTTTGTTTATTTTTTTGGGGGGGCGACTTCAAAGATTAGCAAAAGAAAAAGAAAGATATACAATTGGACTGGATAGATAGATAGGTAGATAAAAGATAGAAAGATAGATAGAAAAATAGATAGATAGATAGATAGATAGATAGATAGATAGATAGATAGATAGATAGATACTAGATAGATAGATAGATAGATAGATAGATAGATAGATAGATAGATAGATAGAGGGAGAGAGAAAGTGATAGAATCAAAATCACAGTACGACATACATGTATTTCCTACACTCTTTGAGCCTAGGAAATAACAAGATGCATGGAAATTGAAACGAATATATGGATAAGAATTTGTCTTTACAATATCAAGTGACTTTAAGGAAACTGAGGAACAGCGCTGAGCAATTAAGAGTCAATTAACCTGTTCCATACTGAATTCTGAAATCCCCATAGACATAGTACAGAGGCAACCAGGTTCCCGTATGAAATGGGTTAAGACAAAAAAGGGGTGGTTAGAAAAAGTGGGAATTGTAAGATGTAATATTGAGGTGTGGGACATATCAAAGATTCAATGAGAAATAGATACAGGTAGATAACATACATCAGAATAGTTTCAATCAATGCACTTATATGTTGTATGAGAGAAAGAGAGAGAAAATGGCACTAACAATATTGTGTAAACTTTGTGGTCACTTGTGTAAAAAAAATGGTCACTGGTCATTTCAATGTATGTGAAATGTAGTGAAATGGTCAGTTGTGTTTATGTCAATTAATTTTACACCACTGCAAAATCTGTCTATGCTACAGACAACTAACAATCCGAAAACAAGAATTTTTAAAAACAAGAGAAAAAGCAGCACAGCGACAAGAATATTTCCTAATATATGTGACCGTGCATCAAAAAACCAACAAAAAGTCGCACCCTTTGATTTTACGTGAGGCTCAAAGACGGTGACATGGGTCAACTAAGTCAATCTTGAGTTTTTCATGTTTTCTGAAAGAGTTATTCTTCTTTTACATTGTTATCAAGTTTGGGATCATAAAATAGATAAGAAAGGGTGTTTTCAGCAGTTTTTCTACAACCTGTTTTTGTTTTTTTGTTTTTTTTGTAAAGTAGCGAGATTAGTTATGTCTTGGAGGCCCATTTTCATTTCTTGAAAATCTTTTGCACACTCTTCACTTTCAACTCTAACAACTTTTGAAAAAATAATGCTATTGCTTTGAAAGTTGGGATTAATCATAGACAAAATGTGTGAATAGAATATGCTCAATTTCAGCTTAACCTGATAATCCCTTCATTGATGTTGTTCCAGTGGTTTACATCCCGTTTTTTGTCCCATTCATCGCACAGCTAGTGCGGTTTGGTAAAGATTAGGCACTGGAATAGAACCTGTACTTCAGGTCCTCTTTTCTCAGTTCACACTTTTCCATAGTGTGTGCTTTCTTTCCAATATTTAGATAGGATTGGAAAGTCCATTTGAATTGAATTATACATCATTTTAAAGCTTAGAATCTGCTCTTTCAGAACTCCTGATAACTAAAAATCCATGTCTGGCGACTTTCTGTTGGTTTTGTGATGCAGGGTCACATATATGCAATAAGCACTGTGACTTGTGATGTCATATTCGAACATCAAGTTTAACAATAGTGTCTGCACAAATTTGGGAAAAACTAGTGACTTGCGTATTCAAGTAAAATTTATATGCATTTTCTCTCACAATTTTTACAGGATTGCAGATGTTCTACAAAGACCTCTAGATATGAGGGTCAAGTGAATACAGAAAATGTTGAATTCTGATCATATGTGAGTGGTCCATCATCATGTTACTCTAATAAAGATGCCGACATTGAAGCTATAAAACGAATACTGAAGAATGGGGCAAAAGGGCTAAATGATATAAAAAATGTGACGATTGTTTAAAAAGTTTTAAAAGGTTCATATCTAAACTACCAGAACTACATCCAACCAGTAAACTATAAGCATGTTTAGAAACTGAAAACATTTCACTTAATTTTCTTGTTTTTCTGAAGTATGCTCCTACCACACAACGCTCTGCCCTGACAGGTTTTTGATGCATTTTCCACCACACACACTTGACCGCTTCCTAACTCCATAACCAATTTTCTTGGAATTTTCTTAGAATTTAATCATCTATCATAGCTGGCTACGCGTATTTAACATTTGTATTGTGAGTTGTTAGGTTGTTCACGTTCACATTTGATACAATATATAGTATTGAATGCCTGAATGCAAGAACGGCACAAGTTCAAATCTGGCTATCACCTTTGAAGACTCCTAGCTAAATTATGCAAATATTGACAATCATTCAAATGACTGTTGTACATTTCAATTTGTAATCATAGCTTTCCCGCAACTGAAAAAAAAAATGAAAAATTTGATTTTTTTTTTCTTTAACATTACATTGTTATATGTGACCCTGCACCTCAAAACAAACAAAAAGTTGCCAGACATGAATTTTTAGTTAAGACCATATTCTGAAAGAGCAGACTTTCAGCTTTAAAATGATGTATAACTCATATCAAATGGACTCTAATAACCTATCTAAATATTGGAAAGAAAGCACAAACTCAGGAAAAGTGTGAACTGAGAAAAGAGGCTCTGAAGTACAGTGTCTATTCAAGCGCTTAATCTTTACCAAACTGTGCTGGCTGTTCGATGAATGGGACAAAAAACAGGAAGTAAACCACCAAAGTAACCACAATGAAAGGATTATCAGATTAAACTGAAATTAAGCATGCCTCATTAACACATTCTGTCCATAATTAATGCCAACTTTCAAAGCAGTAGCACTATCTTTTCAAAAGTTATTAGAGTTAAAAGTGAAGAGTGTGGACAAGGTTTTTCAGAAATGAAAAAAGGAATTTTAAAGACACACCTAATCACACTATTCTACCAAAAATGTTCGAGACAAACTGCTAAAAAAAACACGCTTTCCTACCCGTTTTATGATACCAAAGTTTAGCATAATGTGAAAGAAGACCCGCTCTTTCAGAAAATATGAAAATGTCAAGTTCGGCTAGGTTGACCCATTTCACTTATTTTCAGTCCTCACGCAAAATCAGTGTGTGCGACTTTATGTTCGTTTTGAGGTGCACGGTCACATATTGTAACATGAAAATGTATAATTATTTCAGTAATTTTTACAGGAATTATTCTTTTATGTTTGTACAGTAATATCAAAGTGAACTGATGTTTCTGGCATTGTTTGATTGGAAGTGAATAAATCTTTTTTTTTTAATACTTTTAATGGACTTGGGTAATTCTTATATTCAGGTGTTCAATTTGAAAGCTTTATGTATGAAATATTAAAAACAAAAATACTTGAGCTGAAAATCAAGCTCCAGCAAAGTTTATACAATTTGTAATTTTATGGGACACACACGAACTACATCATATCCAACATACAAAGTTTATGAATGTTTGAATAGAAATAGGTGTTTTTGTTGTTTTTTACTTAATGAAGTATATTGAAGTTGATTTTGATTTCATCTATTGTGTTTGAATACCAAAACTTCCAAATGATGCATGATATAGCATTGTAGCTTTAAAGCAAATATTTTTAAACCTGCATGATTCTTGTAGATAGATTTCTTAAAGAGGAATTCCAGTGCACTTATATGTTAGTCTGATAAGAAAGAGTAAAACTTATGAGTTTAACCAGACTAAGATGAGGGAAGTCATGAAATTGTGAAGCTTCACTAATTTCTGCAGATTAGTTCTTGTGCAGTTGATATGAATATGCAAATGAGTAAACTGATGATGTCATAACATCCCAATTTTCCACTGATCATGTACAGAAAAAAAAAGAAAAATCAATGTCTCTGTAATTGAAGTATAAAATATTGATGTTATTCCTGGCTGAATAAGTTCATAACAATGTTCAGGTTGATATATCAGGATTTGAGACTGGGGCATAATTGCATTTGAATGCATAACAGGAAATTTCAAAATGATATATACATGTACATGTACAACCTATATGGCAAGTTGTGAGGGTACGGCATCATCACTTCACTATTTGCGTATTCTTATTGACTGTTTAGGAGCTGTTTCCTGAAAAATTAACAAAACTTCAAGATGCTACAACTTCTTTATTTTTCGTCTGATTTTGATCAAATTTCATCGTTGCATTAAAGAATTTTACTCCTTTTCAGACAACTTTCAACAGCACTGGAATTCCCCCTAACATTTATGGTAACAATCTAACACTATGGTAGGTTGTTCATGGTAAGGGAAGATGTATTAATGTATACATACTATACATATTTTTTTTTTTTCAATTGAAAACTTGGTCTTTGAAAATATGTAGCTTGCTTTCTACACATTTTTGTGGATGGTTGCTCATGATCAAAAGTGGATGCATATTCATATTATACATTTTTTTTCTTTGAACGCTTAGTCTGGAAAATATTCAAAAACTGATTAGAAAATGAGTGTTTATCAGCTTTTTGGGTCGACATAGTATACCGACTGCTGTACACCCTGCGATGCTGTCTTTCAAAGACAGAAATTTGTTTTCTTCATCATTGCTTTTTTTTTAAAGCTTGCATGTACCTTGAAGATACCAAACAGGTGTTTGATATGATGAATGCATATTTGTGATGAATAACTTTTTGTCTATCATCATCCACTAAAATGAGGATCTAAAAGGAAAAGCAAAAAAAAAAAATGAATGTTTTTAGGACTGTTAGTATTCAACCTATGTATATTTTTGGCAAATCAGTGTAAAAAAAAAGATCTTTTATCTTGTATCTGTATGTCTAACCTTGAGGAAAACATGAAGCTCATTTTATGACTAACCTTTAGCAAATTACAAGTCATGGTTGCATTTCAAATATGTATAAAATAGTTACCTCAGTCCCCCTTATCCACATACAAATTAGTAAATGCTTGAACTTTTCAGCATATATAAGGTCCTACTCAAGTCTATGGAATTGGGTTCAATTCTGCTTGTCCACCCAATGAAGAAATAGGGGACATTCTGATGGTGAAAATTTCTGCTTCTGCCACATAGAACTATGCCCCGTCTGTCCTTCTAACGTCTCCATTAGATTTGATCCGCGCCGCCCCACCACAGGGTTCGGCACTCTGGAAAGAAAAAAAAAAATGCTGTCTGCGAGAAAGATGTTTTGCTTCTTTTTGCAGCTGGAAAGGCAGATAGATCATTTGCCACCTGTAAGACGGAGACGAGAGGTTGCAAGCCCCTGGTGGGGAGAAAATACTTTTCAATCAAACCACGGGATCAGTTTTGATCTCAATGTTTATTCCCCCTCCCCTCGATCCACGTCTGTCCAGAGCCGTCATTGCGTAAGAGTATCGTCAGGATGCGGAGCGGCGTGCCGGCGAAGAGCAAATGACGTGGATGCCAAAATCCTCCCCTTGCTTTAACACTATCAAGAGCTCATAATTGCCCTTTACTGCCAGCAAATTCACACATGGATGACGACGAACCTAACAAAGATTCCATGATATTCTGACTTTGTAGTGAGAGATAAAAATCCTAAACTTCAGTCTTAATGCCTCATTCACACTGTAATTGGCTTTTCATCAAATAGTGCTCAGCATGTAGAAGAAATGCAATGTTTTCATAATGATGACTTTAATGCTGTGAAAAGAATAGCAGAGATATTTCAGTGTTCTTCGTGAAACCATATTGAGCCTAAAACCTATGCTTCTAGAATCCAACATACGATGTATGTTCTGTAAACTGCCAGTTTATAGAGGCAATTGGTAACAACTCAGAGGAATGAGTTGCACACACATCCTTGTGCTTCTAAAATTGAAAAAAAAGAAATCTTGATACATATATTTACTACCAATTTTCTAAGCCACAGCAGATATCATCGTTTAATGCCGTAACTGCTACATTCAGAATCTTACATGCGCATAAATGTGTGTCTGTTTGTATTTGTGTGTGTATATATTTTTACATGTTTATAATGTTTATAATTTGGCATTCTTTAATGTGACAACAAATTAGATGACAGCATACAGTAGCTGCAGCATGGTGCTAAGTCAGCTGCTCTCCACAGCTACATCTGTAGCTGTGGCCAGCTCTGCGGGCGGCACGGCCCGGCTTGTGCTCCGGCAAACTCTCGCCGCTGCCAAGCCGGGAGCTCGGCCGAGGAAGCAAGAGCGCAAAAAACCTGACAGGGGTCCAACGAACTCCTCTCTACTGGATGAAACACCTTCCTACCCCAAGCAAACAAACAAACAAGCAAATACAAACACACATTCACATATACATGTAAAGGGATGGATCAGAATCCTCGTTCTCGGGCAAAGACCCCATTGGTCTCAGAGTTTCAGACTTTTAGCCAGAGTGGCAGGCGGTTGGATGAGTTAGCCCTTGTGGCTTCTACTTGCACCCGCCATGTTCTACCACTACGTTTGCCAAACAGTGATGGCATTGCAGATTCTAGACTTTAATCCATACAGCAACCAGAAAAAAAAAAACTTACAAACAAAATGAGCAGGACGGATGGAGTGAGGTACGACGGACGGCTGCTGGAAGCTAAGACTACCACTTACGTCATATCATATCCTAACATGCATACATTGAGCTTGTCACTGACGTCTGTGCTCTTATCCGGCTGGGGTTGCAAAAAAAAAAACACCATATATATACAAAAATATATATATAAATATATATATAAATATATACAATCGTGTATCATTCATTTAGCAGATAACATCAACTTGTCTTTTTTGAGTGACGTTGGATGCTTTTTCTGATCCGCACTCAAATTTTTACAATTCTGGAAATAGTATAATCGATGGAGCCTATGATTGCATTAATCATTACCCCCCTTTAAGGCGATTCTAGCTGCGTCGCATTTTGGTCTCCCACACAAACACTTTTTATCAGCAAATTGTCAATAACAATTACGCATGTTACACCTGTGTGAGATAAATTTGTTGATGACTTCTCTCTCTGCGCGGATTTGAAATTTCTTTTCTCTTCCTTTCTTTTCTATGGGATGAACAAAAGATGGGAGCAATCAAAACTCTAAAGTAGATGACACATTTTGCCAGTACATAAAAAGCTGCACAGAGACATTGAACTACAATTGATTCTCTACACATCTGGAACTCTGCTTTATTTCTTGTCAACTCGATGCAAAACAAACATTTTGTGCACCATGCATCAGACTTGTTGTGAATCTTTACTCGACCCTGGCAACATTTTGTATGAACTGTGTTTGAAAAGAAAAAAGAAAATGAAAATGCATGTCAATAGCTTTATTCTTTAAATTCAACGCACATTCACTGCCTCTCCATAGGATTGCTGTGAATGATGTAATTCTTATCATTAAATTGAACCAAATTTTAAAAGTCTGTGCCAACTTGGAGCCCAATTTGCTTATGGTACATGGAAACATACAAATGTACATATTTGGGGGGATCAAAGCCATAGTCAAAGACATGTCTTTAAAAAAATAAATAAATTGGTATTAAAATGATACAAATAAATATTCTACTGGAGCAAATTCATTTGCTGGTAGCACAGGAAGCAAGTTGATTTATACAATCAATTCAGAAAGACATTGATTTGCGACATTCTGATATGCTTGTGCACAATTAACAAAATTACATCAAAATCTTCAATCAATTAAATGCCCAACCCCCCCCCCCCCCAAAAAAAAAGAAAAAAGAATAGACCTATCCTGCATAAAGAAGGGTGGTTTTTGTAAAATTCTGTTCATATGTGGTATACTATATGTTTTGAACGATCATACCTGGTGCTATGTGTGGGCACAAACTTCACATCTAAGCAAGATGAAAGGACTCGTTCACATTTACTTTTATCATAAACAAATTGCATGCTACTGTTAGAGTTACAAGTCTTTTCTGGAAACACAGACATGAGATTGTTCTGATTCTCACATTGTATCTTTTATAAATGAAAAACATAACATGGAATAGAATAATCTAATTTGAATTTCTTACTAGAAGTCAATTTTGGTAAATTCAATCATGACATCTTCAGGACTTATTCTTTGTGTAAGTAGGTTTGACTTCATATTATGACTTTTACTGACTTAACAGACGGAAAACGTGGGTCCTTTTTTATCAATTCTAAACAAATCCCCCAAAACAAACTTCAAACTTTTTCCCACTCACATAGTTGAAAATCATGAACAAATATGACTGAAATTGGCATAATGTACCTAGTACAAAATGTATCCTATATGCCATATGTTTGTGACTTTTTACTTTAAACAGATAGTAAATTTTGATTTTTTTTTTCTTAAATTCTGAACAGACCACATCTCCCCTAAAAAAAAGAAATAATTGATTTTCAACCCTTATCACAGTCACAAAGCTGCAAATCAAAAACAAACATTATTGAAATTGACATTACATACCTATTTGTAATATAGAAAGTGTTACACACATACTGCGCATGCTATGCTATCATATGCTATATGATTGCCCCTTCTCTTTGGAATTCTCTATCTGCCTATATACATCTAGCCACTTCTGTTACTCAGTTATTTTTTTTTTAGTAGATGGTCCTCTGGAATGACCAAGTTGTGGGTTGGTCAATGGAGGTGTACACTGACGGTGATTTTCAGTATTCATTTATTGTATTTTTACACCATATCTATTGTTTGAATTACAATATACGGTTTTCTATATTTTTGTATTTTTGTATAATTTTGGATTAAATCTTACTTTTCCAGTAAACTGTGCCCTTAGAAACATCCGTATTAAGCGCCTAATAAATGCATTGTATTGTATTGTATTGTATTGTATTGTATTGTATTGTATTGTATTGTATTGTATTGTATTGTATTGTATTGCTATATGTTCTGCTTACGTGTAGGTATACCCACTGGTACTCTTGCTTCTTTGGTGCCTTAAAGGTCCTGTTTACCTTTGGGAGCAGTGATTTAAAAAATTTTCAAGATGTCACATTTGATGCATATGTTTAAGTTTGTTGCATCACAAAACACCCTACCATATAAAATTTTTGCAACAAAGCCTAAAATATAAGGAGATATCAGTGTTTTTCTCAATAAACCGTAACTGTAGACGGTTTAGTCTGGAAACATTCTTATTATAACTATTGTTTACATTTTGTGTATTTAAGAACACTTAATATTGATTATACAGATTCAAATTTTTTCAGTGGTTGTTTCTATCCCTAACTCACATTTTAGAACTACTTTAAAGCACCAGTGCTGAGTTTTTGTTTCATCTGCAAATGGTAAACTATGCCTTTAAAACTATTGATGCATATGAACGGCATAGTTTTCCTTTTCCCTTTTATTTTACAAGGACCTTCCTGAGACCTTCTTGGACTGTCCTACTCAGATGAGGTGCTCAAATTTACTTCGACATGATGCTTAGAATAATATCTTGCACAATACCCACTAAAATAGCATAACAAGTTCCTGAAAAAACCTGTTATTATATCTACTGTAAAACAGAAATTTTTGCATGCATAAAATTTTCACAAATGTCGTGAGGAACCAAGATATACGATATCAAAATGCACTCGACAGATCTTGTCTTCACTGTATGTATTGAGCACTTGTGGCTATTCGCAAAAAATTTCATGTCAAGAAAAAGGCCATCAGCTTCAATACGTGAAAATTTCATGCCACAAATACTTCTCGTTTTACAGTATACGAAGGATTTTTTTTTTTAATTGTCCTAGAGTGTTGTGCAGGTTATTACAGGTATCACACATCAATATTCTGTTCATTTCCATCAATGTGTTTATCTCTACATGACAGGTTTAATAGCTTTACATAGCTATTTACTGCTTAAGTTCCACATAAATGAAATATATTAAGAATTATTCTGTAACTATTTCAAACTGTCATTTCTATTGTTGCAGGTCTCTCATATGATTCAAATTTCCTTTCAACCAGGTTGTTTATACCCAAATAGTATCAATATGATGTAAAATATGAAACTGGCTGGAAGAAGCCATGAAAAGCAATTGAAAGGATAACATGTCAATATAACTCATTTCAGCGGAAGCTGTACAAAAGCACCTTGCTGTGAGTCAGATATGTCCTTACTAATTCCCAACTTCCCACGGAGATTGCAAATCAATTCCACGTTTGTTGTCAACGAGTGAAATCTGCCTCATATCACTGTTGCAGATAACATCATTCATCTCAACAAAATGTTTGAAAAACGTCGAGAAAAGGAGTTCATGTTGTGCCGAACATCAATGGCAGTCACATCCTATTTATGCACCTCACCAAGAACTACAGGATCTACTTGTTTGAAAATAAACGTGCAAACATTACATAGAGACCGTAAACACAATGTTCACAGAATCTCCCAACCATGTAGCGATATATCTACTGAGGTAGCTGAAAAACTTCATCCTCTTCTTTGTGAATACTTAAGTATCATCTGCAGAATTTGAATATCGGTCGGGGGAGGGGGGAACCTTCTCCTGTAACCACCCCATCGGAGGATCCCATAGCTCTCCCCAATCCTTCCCCCATCCTCAAATCTCTCTTTGTTTCGGGTCAGAGTCGTTTCTTGCCGGGATGCCTTCCTCATCCGTGCCTTGATGTTGGTAATACCATCATCCACAATGCACAAACTCTGCAATAATCAAGGACTAGGAGAAACACATCTCATTTCTGGTTCATCACTTGCCCCCACGCCCCCCCCCCCCCCCACCATCTTCCATTTTCTCCCTAATTAAAGGACCGCTGTCTGTTCCTTCGTCTGTCAAATACCTTTTGTCCGCATCTAACGGTTCGTTGATAATCAATTATGCAATATTTAAGATTATCAAAGAAATATGTGAGAGTCATCTTTTGGTTCTTATAAATGTTAGATTATCCATTCTTCACATCTCCTCCACCTCCTCCTCCTCCTCCTCCTCTTTCTCCCCATCCCTCTATTCCTACATCTCCACATGACAGGTGGCCTATTAATAGGTTCCACTAGGCAGCCTGAAGTCGACAACCTACGTCATTCTGGGTTGCCTAGCAACCGTTTATCACACATCTCACATGCATACACACCCAAACACACACTCACATACACACACACATACACACACACACACACACTCATTATATCTTCTCTCCTACTCTCTCTCGCCCTCTCTCTGACCCTCCTATCCATAAGTTATATTCCCTCTCTCTCTGTATCTTATTCCATATGCATCTATCTGTGCCCTTCTCTCCTTACTTATACTCCATCTACGCATTAAGGCACAAATCGTTTTTAAAATATGTACATCATCTCCTGCATGTGGATACTGCACAAGATGTACAACACACAGTATACAAAGTCACTTATTTTCGCTCAACATCATTTTTTCTCTCTCTCTCTCTCATCTCTCCCTCTATCTTCTTTTGCATCTTCTATTTGCTTTGCTTTAGCTATATTATTTATGCATCTCTTTTCACCATAAGCTCATCTTTTTGGTTTGTTATCCTTCTTATTTGTTTTAGTACTTGCAAAAATTCTTGCCCCTTCATCCTCTACTCTGCATGTTTTTCATCTTCTCCTATTTAGATCTTCTCTCTATCCTCCTTAGTACCTCCATCTTTGCTGTCTACCAATCCTCCGATGATGTCACGGCAGACAGCGACAGATCTTCTCATCTTCCTTTCATTTTTCTTCCTCTCCCGTTCCCGTCTGTCCATCTCTCCCAGCTCCATCCTCAAGACCACTGCTCTCTTCCACCGTTTCCCCCCGCTCTCTATTCACTTTACCACAGTGGCTGCATCTCCACTATCCTTCGCCCCCTCGCGTTCTCTCTCTCTCTCCATCTCTTTCTCTCCCTCTCTATCTCTGCATCTCTCCTCAATCTCTCCCTCTCTTTCTCTTTCTGTATATCTCACTCTCTCTCTCTCGCTGCCTGAGAGCTAAAACCCATCGCTGTGACGGTAGTTTTTTGGGGGCATTGCTCGGGAGCTGCGGGAAAGCAGAAGAGCGTGGTGGTAGTAGTAGTAGTACTACGCAGATAAACTTCTCCGTTCAGAGTGCTCGGTGCGGCTTCGGTGTCAAGGCACGGCGTTTCCTCGCCGGCCGCACACACAGCGAAGAGAGTGGGGCGCGTAGATAAGACACGGCAGCGTCACCAGAGCTCCCCTGTCTCCCCTGGACGCACGTCCTGCATCGCATTTTACCCGTCTCTTTCACATCGCCATCAGAGCTGAGCTCAGCTCGTAACCCGCGCCGTACGTCGGTGCATACCGCGGCCTAACCCTCTGCCGACCTCGACGCGGATGGTGATTAATTTTTCTCATCTCCTTCAGCCATAACACTTGATTCACTAGTGATACAATTTTCCAATTCTACCTCAAGAAAAAAAAAAATAGAATCTGCCGGTCTCATCACAAGCTCTCGTCCGAGGATAGTGGAATATGGCATACCCAACACTGTGGAAGCTAGTATAAACCTGCCGCTACCACAGAGGGCTTGCTCTGATAGCAATATGGACAGATTTATCACGGGTGAGTCTTTACCATACCTTGCTGTTTGTGGAGTGTGCTTATTTCAGCCCTAATAACAAGGCATCATCATACGGACCAAGCCTCTTCGACGAGGTAATTTGATTGAGCCTTAGATTGAACCCGCTGACCACTGCTGCTTATTCTTCAGGCTGAGGCAATGTCCCTTTCTGTCTTGTTGTTCATATTCTTGTCTATATTCCTCTCATTTGGGAAATAGAAAGCTACCCCCTTTGCCTTTCACTGACACCTGTTCTATCTCTAGCCAGTGGTCTAAAAGAACTCTTCTCTTTAAGGTTATTATTACTATAATCCTTAGCATTATCAATCATTATCATTAGTACTTTTTGTATATCATTATTGTCACAGCTCTGATATATTAGAATAACAGTCAACAGCGCTGATGAGATATGAAGATGAATTAAAGCTGACACTTGCATAAGATGTACAGCTGTTTCGTATACAAACGAGAAACAAGGTTCTTATGAACTCCCTAGATTTTTTGCTCTTTTTCTCATAGAATGTCATTAATTTCACAGCCACCGTAGAGGAGATTGAGCACTATTCCTTGAATATAATTATCCGCTTCTGCGCCACTCAAATCAACTATGGTTCTCAAGAGATGGGGAATCTCCCTCGTCATATGAACGGTCCGGGGGTGATCAGCCGCCGACGAGACGTCACGGCGGATCTGGAATCAAAATGAATGTGCCGCATTTGTACGAGCCCTCCCGTGCCTGATTCCCTCCCTATACGCTGTCTTCCATACACTAAGGCAGCTAATGAGAGCATGGTGCATGCATCTCTGCACACTGAACAACACTTCCCACACTCGACCCAATACATTACAGTGGTAGTGCAGTAGAGAAAAAAAACCAAAAAAAACACAAATCTTAGATAGAATCCCTTTTCTCCGCGCCGTCACCTCTCTCCCTAAGACTAGATTGTGAAGGTGGATATGTGCATTTAAAACTAACCATAAGCATTCTCCCAGACTCTGTAACTCTCATTACCAACATGTTGGGCTTCTGCATCATGTGCATCGACAAATCAACTAAGAAATTCCTGGTGCAACAACAAGGTTTCTTAGAACTAGAACATAAAGTCTGACAATCCCAAACCACCTGTTAACTGTGGCTAGCATGTCCACTAGAAACATAGCATACTCTTCCAGGGAGAAGAATGGCTTCAAAAAATCTGCACAGTGATATGCTCGGCCTCCTACAACACTGCCCTAATTCGAGGCATATATATTTCTACAAAACTATAAGAATGTGGCATGGTTTGGCTATAAAGATATGGGGAAAAATATGAAATTTCTTCAATAAAATCATAGGGTTGATATCGTAACTACATTCTGTCCACATGATATCTGAAAGTCAACGTGTTCCAGGGATCCAGATCTGGTTGGCTTCAATGAAGCATCTCAATATGGTGTTCAGAATCAATCTACTCTGCTTTAATGTCATATGTTCTGCACACTGCTTGTATCCATGCTTCATAAAGCCGGATTTCTACAAATTGTGTCAGTTGAGTAATAATGAGTTTTCTTACCATTTCTATGGTGGGTAATTGGAAATCGTCGCCTGCCCAGCAGAGGGCCCCGACATGAAATTTCAACCAAAAAATCAAATTTTGGTTTGTGACATAATTCAACAGAGTTTCAAAAACTCCTTTATATGACGTAACCATATTTGTGTGTGTGTGTGTGTGTGTGTGTGTGTGTGTGTGTGTGTGTGTGTGTGTGTGTAGGTGTATGTATGATTTTTTTTTCAGCCCACAAGCCTTAAATGCTCTTTCTGCGGGGAAGGCTATGAAATGACACTCCAAAATCTGCAAAATAATGCTCAGCAACATTTTCAGGATTAGCAGTGATGAGCCACATACACAGAACAGTCATATATGTGGTTAAATTGGTTAATCATAATTATACAATACCTCAACAAGTTTCTGTTGATTTTGGTGACAAAACACCTACATATTTGAAGCAGTCCAAGACTTATTAGCACAGCCATTCAATTATGATAATTCCCCTGTTTTGTCAATCTTCAGGCAATGTTCAAACACAAACTCCATGTTCCTCTTTTCTCCGATTTAATATAACAAATTGAAAAAACATAGCGGAATGGCATGTTTTACTTTGACGAAAGATGAAATCTAATCAATACTAAAGATCATACACCATATGAGTAGGAACATGTAAGGCAAAACAGCACATATTTTTGTACGAAACATCACATTAGCTGAAATCTCATACCTATTCATTTCTAATGAATATCCAGGTTTGTAATTGATCAATCTTGATGCAGAAGTACCCGGCTAATATCTCGGAGGAAATCTAACCTGCTCCGGCAGTTAGATCAACCTGAACTTCAATTAACTTCACCAGTATCAAGCATGTAGAATCCTCTTTTGATTCATAATGATTCACATTGATGACAACTTTGCATACAGAAGGGCCCAAAGTACTAACTACGATTGTTCAGTTCTGGATACATTGCTTTTGTGGGTCTAATTCCCCTGTGTGCTCCACTGTATGAAGAAAAAGAGCGACCTCTGATGGAATTAACAATACCAACCACTCAAATATAACTTTCTACAAAATGTCTCAATCATTTGCAGCAATGCTTACTTGAATTATTTCAAGTAATCACACCATTTTAATTCTACTTTACATTGAAGGCCCTTTAAAGCAGTGTGCATACATTTGCATGATCAAAAAGAACGATAGATCCTATAGTAAAACAAATATAGGCAAATGCCCGATTGTGGCTTGAACTCAATATGTATCAATCATTTCCAATAAAATATTTATAAGACAAGGAAACCTGTTTGCACCAATCAATGGAATAAAGGATGAAGTTGTGCGAGAGAGAGAGAGAAAAAAAAAATATTGAAATTGATCCCCTGTTCCATCACAAAACTTGCAAGATTTCGCAGCGCAAATGTCACATGCATACTCTGCAGCATGCGTTGCTGTGCCTACTGCTGAATATAGGACAATGTCTGCTAGTCAAATCATGGCGTGGTGCTATAAGAGTCTTCAACGTTGCCCTTGTGTTACACATCACCATCTCTGTCAAAACACAGCACAAATATCGGGCGAAAAAACATTTAAATCCGGGCAATTTCATGGAGGGGAGAACTAAAGAGAGAACATTAACAAGACTCATACATATTGTTCTCTGAGTTTCTTACTACAAGAATACATTAGGAAGTCAATCACGGGAGCCTTCATCGAGGCATCAGATGCGCTACACGTTATCATGGCAGCCATTTTGAAATCATCCCAGTAGATGTGAAGGTGGTTAGCTACACATGCATAGTACATGCACAATCTGCACACATCCATTTTACACCACATTTTGTATTGCACATTCAAACTTTGCCCATTGCACAAACTACACTCTTCATGCCTCATATTTTTTTCTTCACCTTTTTTTTTTCTTTCTCCCTTCTCTTTCAGTTTTGTAGCATTCACACTTATAATCAGAAATACATACAACTTGATTATAAGATGTCCAGAAATGAATCACTTTCTGGACTGGCCGAATAAAGTGACATTATATACTTTGTATTTACAAACCCTAAGTCTTCCCCTCCCCCCCCCCCTTTTTTTTTCCTTCTATTTTTTCTGTTTTGCCTTTTTGTATTTTCTTCCATTGTAATGCACAATTATGTATTCAATTTGTGAATACTATGTATTATGTCAAATGTGGCCTTTTACAAACAAGCCTAATGTGCTTCAAATGGTCTCCACACATTTTTTATAATGTTTAAACATCACTTTTGTTCTACACACGTTTATTTGGAAATGAATGAAACAATGTGAAATGAACACACTGGCATACTGAGAGACAGTGTATTTCATGGCACAGGAAGGCAATTAAAGGATACTTTTGTAAATGCTACTTGTCCCAATAAGCACTTAGGTAGGTACAGCATACTTTGTACAGACATGTGGTCATCTATTCTACTTGCCTTAGGGTGAGTGTTACTGTAAAAGCTGTTTATTTTTTGCATACAAATATTTTCACAGATGAGGAGGTCATAGACATTTTCGCAAGATGTTTGTTTTCACTATGGAATACCAAGAATATCGCAGAGTGCACCAAAGCAGGATTGCACGCTAACCCATTTTTCTACTTGTCCCGGTCTGAACCTAAAATTTATTGGTCCTGTTCACTTTCCTTCAACTACATTGTAGCCGTGAAAATGTTATTTATTTTCATTTTGTTGGTGTTGTTGTGTTTTTGTTTACTGGTTATATCGGAAAGGTAAATTTGGCAATTCCTGAAAAGTTGCTGGCTTGGCGGAGGGTCTGCCCTCTCCAAGTGCTTTTCCAGTTCATTTTTTGAGAGAAAGGCTTGAACAGATTTCACTGTGAAGCGGCACCCATGAATATGTGTGAGGATCACAACCTTCTGTGCTTCATTGTGTAAGCCTTATTATTTGGCTATATTTCTAACTGAATATAAAGATAAAGGTACATTTGTATTTACATTCATCGTGTATCAAAAGACAATGACTCAAACTGCATATAGGGTAATTATCAGTGATTAACTTTCACACTAAAAAGTAACACATGATACATGGTCATTCATCACAGTGTTTATAGAATGTCCTTGACTGTAGTTGAAAAAAATAATAATTACAGAGATCAAAAGGGAAATTCCATCCAGATACTATGTTGCTTTGTATGAAAACAGAAAAATCAGAGAAATATTAACGAGAGAAAATTTGTGGAAGGAATCTGACACATAGGAGAAGTTTTGAAATGTAAAAGTTCAGAGAGTAAGGCAAATTGCTGTAAAGTGTGTGTGATCTAAGAGTAGAGTAGCTCGCCCTTTGTTTTGTATAAAAAATTTCACTAATTTCCAGTTTTTCACGTATTTGGGCGCAGACAGAACTTCTCAGCTGAAGAGGACACCCAAAAACATATCACTCTTATCATATACAAGGAACAGGTCTTAAGAAAATATTTTTGAGGGGAAAAAAAAATGAAAACTGATGAAATTTTGCATAGAAATTGACTGTAGGAGCTGCTCAACATGTATAGTGTATATCACATAGAATTGCCAATTAGTCTTACCCTCTACACTTTTACACATTATAACATTATTGTGTGTCTGATTATTTTTTCTTCATAAGTTTTCACTGATCTCCCTTCCAGATTTTTATACAAAGCAACATTATATCACAATGGAATTTCTGTTGAACATGTTCCCTACCAGATTTGGACATCTTCAGAGAATTTGCACTGAATACAAAGTTTTCCCATAAGCTGAGGGTTAAAGGGTGTGTACAGTTCTGGTTGAGGTGAGGATTTAGCTTATAACGTTTTGCGAGGTATTCAGAAACCACTCTATGAGATGTCAAAGAGCATGCTATTCTAAGGGGTATCAAAAGTTTATTTGATGAAAATTGGTTTTGAAATGGATGAGATATCCAAAAACAAGGTGAAACAAAGAGATCCTAATAAAGTTGTGGCATGTCGCCTTTTATTATTAACACTCTTTTGATATCTCAGCCATTTGAAAACCAGTTTTCATCAAATAAACGTTGAATCCTTCTTAAAATTACATGCTCTTTCATATTTCATAAGAGGCTTTTCATTATCTCCCTTAGGAATATTCAAAACAAGAATCCCTACCTCAACCAGTACTGTACAGTCCCTTTAAAGGTAGGGAATCCCATTTGCATGCCTTAAATGAAGAGTTGTATAAACACAGTGGTATGTTGAAGAGAGTATCATTTTAGAAACTCCCCTAAAGTATTGAAAGTGGAAGGTAACATTTAGTACATTTTCATTGACCGTTAGATTTTGAATTGAATTTTTTTCGGGGCTCACCGTAAATTCCAGTACATTACTAGTCTACCTTTGCAGACCCATGTACTGCATGTGTGTCCATCATGTATATTTTGTGAATAAAGTTCATCAAAACTTACAAACATTTCTATATGCATTCTTGGCACACACTCTATATGTTATTACATCAGCTCATATACTTTTAGATTTGTGTTTATAGATAAAGAATACAGAAGACTGCAACAAAAAGGCTTAAGTGTGGCTGACACACAAAACTACTGAGTAGTTCAGTTTTGTGCATTATTCAAATTGTAGATAACTGTTGACTTCCAAATTTCTAAGCAGTGGCCTAAACAAGTCCCCTGAGGTTCATATTTAATGTTTTGCTGCATTTTGGGAGTTCTGTAAAAGGTATCCCCTACCTTTAACTTTCCCTGTTTGTTAACCCCTACTGTGTTCCGTCTGTTGATTGCCACAGGTGTCTGGAAACTAATCATTAATGAATAAAGATTACGTAATTCTCCCCCCCCCCCCCCCCCGAATCCCTATTGTATGGTGGCCCTGAAGTACGCTCGACGACAGGTCATGTGCGGAGTGAATTTTGCGACCAGGTCACGAAATTCACGATTTGGGACGCCAAGTTCTTGAACCGGGACGCGAAGTTCATGACCCGGGACACGAACTTGGCGACCAGGGGCACAAATTTGGCAACCTGGAACACGAATTTGGCGACCGGGGACACGAACTTGGCGACCGGGGACGCAAAATTCGCGTCCTGTGGTCAAGAAATTCGCGACCAAAAAATCGCGAACTTCGCGACCCAAAGTCGCAAAGTTTGCGACCACAAGACGCGAATTTTGCATCCCTGGTCACCAAGTTCGTGTCCCCGGTCGTAAAATTCGCATCCCGAGTCACGAATTTGGCGTCCCAAATTGCGAATTTCGCGACCTGGTCGCAAAATTCGCAGCGCACATGATCTGTCGTCGAGCGTACTTCAGGGCCACCATACTATTGTGTTATCATGGTCTTCCTGTTGAACTGAGGCACATTGCTATACACCTGAGTGGGCACTCCGTCCAGTTTGGATTGTTTACTATAAACCCAGAAACACTCACAGCATGAAAGTTTCGCAAATTGGAGCACGACGGCCTATTTTGGCAGAACAAAACTTTTGCGAATTGGCGACTGGTATTCAATGCATTGTGTAGACAAACACTTTTGCATGCATTTTACTTGTGCAAATCTAGGCTCCTCGCAAAATTCCTGAAAGTTTCATGCGCACAAAAATGTCTGGTTTCACAGTATTGACTACAGATGGGAAAAAAAAAAGCAAAACAAAAATTGGCATGTTAGGCTGGGTGCCTGGTTACACAAAGGCTTAATCCTTCAGTACCTATTCCACCAACACTTGTCCTCACATAAAGAGATGTGTGTGTTTGTCTTGGGGGGGGGGGGGGACAGGAGGACAGTGAAGGAACAAGTTTATTTCTTTGCTTTAGTTATAGCATCCCCACCTTCACCCTAATCTAGGAGCTCATCTCCATAATTGCATGATAAATCGTGTAACCCAATGCACAACAATGTGCATGTTTCACTGCACCTTCATTGGGTAGAGGGCGACATTACAATCCAGAAACCTCCTGGTACTAAGATGTTAACATAATGTCCAGAAATCAAGTAACCTGAATAATAATTTACATTCTTTTATCAACATTCACTATTCTTGAGAAATGGTAGAAGGATGCAACAGAGATTACACACTGAAGAAATTCCACCAGTAATGTTTAAAGGCATTATTTACCGTTTGCTGATGAAACAAAAACAGCTTTAGTGCTTGAAAGTAATTCTGAAATGTGAGTTAGGCCAAAAAAAAAAAAATGTTGCATTGGCGTAACATGAGATTTTCAAATAGGGTCGGTCGGGCGGATTTTTTTTTTTTTTTTTTTTTTTTTTTGCTACCTGCATTTTACGTGTAAAACTCGTGCTCAGCTCAGTAAACAGTTACAACTGCTGCTATTCTACAAATCATTTATGAGGCCGATATTACTGGAATTATACCCCTTCACAGAATTTAAAGATGTTTAAATCCCTATCCTGAATGTTTTCACTTCATATTTTACTATTTTGACTTAGATAAGATAGATGCAAATTGACCCATATGTACGATCTTTTCATCGCACACGGCGATCTCTATTACAGTCCCACATATACAGATTCGTGTAAGTTCTCCACACAAGAAACCTATGGCAAAACTGTGCACAATACATCGCAGTCTGAATGCTACATATACATTGAATAAATCTTGTTAGAGTACGTGTCCGTGTTGGAAACAGATGACGTACTGATCAAGGAAGGCTTATGCGAGGCGCTAGATCTCTCCCTCGTACATCCGATATCCCCAGAGCCGTTTCCACTTCCGGGTTTGTGCGATCGCGATCGCAATCAACAAGATATTTGATATCGATAGCAAAAAAAAATAATAAAAAAACATGGGGTCGGCGGAATTTTTAGGGTCGGGCGGGTTACGCCAATGCAACAATTTTTTTTTTTTGGCCTTAGGGTTAGAAACAACCATTGTATAAAATGTTAATCAGTATAATCAATGTTAAGTATTGTTAAATATACAAAATGTAAGAAGTAGTTTTATTAAAATTGTTTCCAGAATAAACCATCTACAGTTATGGTTTTTGTATTGAGAAAATTAGTGATACATGTATCTCCTTGTATTTGTGGCTTAATGCAAAATCTGTACATAGTAGAGTGTTTCATGATACAACTGAACTATGCACATGCATCAAATGTGATAGCGGGAACATCTTCTTTTTTTTTTTTAATCACTGCTCGCAATGTTAAACAGTGGCTTTAACCCATTGTTTGCTTTCAAACCAATCCATGAAAATGGGTCTTTTCATGATTTGCAGTCATTGTTGACAGGACAGCATGTTCAATATCCCTTGCTGTGTTGGCTGACTTGCATTGCGCAATCAGAAGGGGGCATTGCGCAATCACCATGGGGTACCATGGGTTCAATATTGTACTGTATACGCTGAATATTTCGCGCAGTTTTTACTTTCGCGAATTTCGCGAGTCAGGTGCTATTCGCGAAATTAAAGCCGCACGAAAATATTGACTCTGATCCCGATGTGGATGCGATGTATGCGTGTACATATCTCCGCTCAGTACAGGACTCCGCGATCGCGAATTTAACCACTCGCGAAATCGTCGGGAATTCCCGATTCGCGAAAATTTAGACTCGCGAAATATATGGCGTATAAAGTAGTATGGAAAGAGTAAAACTGGGAGTGTTACAGGAGTAAGATTCATCCAGCGTGACCCTAAGGATGCATTCACATTGCCATCCGTCTTGGTGCGACACCGGTGTTGCACTGGGACGCACCCTCGTAAAAGAATGTTACGGGACTGTACCACGACGCATCACACCGTCGTAGTCTGTGACGGAGTGTGCGCTTTCACAATGCCACCAGTCACGGTACAACATCGGTACAACACCAGTACAACAACGTAACATTTGGGCAATGTGAATGCGGTATAAGAGTCCAAACGCTCAAGTTGCAGATGCCACCCTATAGTGGGGCAGATATGTGAAAAAGATGCTCACATCCGGCGGAAAGTATGAAATTTTACATATAGGGATATTTTGAGGCGCTGATTTCAAAAATTGCCGGATCCAAGAGATCTGGCCACGGGGTCGGCCGCCATTTTGAATTCCAATTGATAGAGTGCGCGCTGCTGTATTTACATTGTGACGTCAGTGAAAGGTGCATTATGCTTCCTTTTTGCTGCACTTTTTGACATGCCCGTGAATGTTAGTCGTGATGTTTGTCTTCGTAGCCACATTGGAATTCAAAATAGCAGGCATTTTGTTTGTCAGACACATCACATCAGTTAATATTTTAACTCAGTATGTTAAAATACTTGCTTACACCTAATTTCAGCATCACTCACCACTTAGAAATCGAGGTAGGGATTTTGAATATTTCGTTGAGGCGGCCATATTGGAATTCAAAATGGCGGTCATTCAATGTTTGTCAGACACTCCAAATCAATCTTTCATCAAATAGAATGTGTCAAAACGCTCATGTGTACCAAATTTTGGTGCAACAGGTCATTCAGAACTGAAGATAGGGATCTTTGAATTTGTCTTGTGATGGCGGCCATATTGGAATTCAAAATGGCGGCCGACCCCGCGGTCAGATCTCTTGGATCTGGCAATATTTGAAATCAGCGCCCCAAAATACCACTATATGCAAAATTTCAAACTTTCCACCGGATGTGAGCATTTCGACCAATTTTTGCTACATATCTGCCCTACTACTAGACCTCTGGTATGAGACTAGATAAGAAATGGGAGGAAAGAGAGATTCACTCAAACATATTGAGATATTCAAACATGAACAAGTTACTATCTTTATATACTCCAACGAAGTGAAGATGGGGGGAAAAAAGGTCATAATTGTGATATAACTTGAATAACCAGGTGTCATGGTAGGAAAGTAATGTCATCTAAAGATTAATTCCTGAATGTAAAGGTAATTAAATGCAAGGTGGAAACAGGAGAAAAGGGCAATACATAGATCATTGATTTAATACCTACATTTTTAGTAAGCACAGCAAGAAAAATGACAAATGTATTCCAGACAGGCAAGGTGGCTCCCGGGCAAGATGGCACAGAAATATTGGGCTAATGTTTATGATATTTAGAATCTGAATAAAATGCTGGCACTCTCTTTTAGGTGCTCATTTGGATGCGTGAAACTTTAACTTTGTTTCACAAGGACCTGTGAGCTGTGCATATAAAGGTTAAAGGGAGAACATTTATATGTCAAAAAATTCTTGAAAAGGTGAACGTGTATCTTGTATTGTAAGCTGCTACTAGGGGACTGCTCTTTAAATGCTTTTATGCCTGTGGATTAGAGTGTAGCTGTATGTGTCTTGTGTGTGTGAGAGTGTAGATATGTGCCACGCACAATTAGTTGGCATTATGCAAATGTCAGATGAAGGACCTCTTGGAGTTGAAGTTGCACATATGCATGGTTATTTCTGGGTGTTTTTTTTTGTAGCATATGTACAGGCAATGTCGTCACCAACTTCTTTGATTGGCGTATGCATTGTAAGTCACTCTGACAAACTTTCAGTTTGTTGGTTTGTTCTTTTTAGTGAGCTTAATTATTATTTATCTAGGTGATTCTTTACATTTAGGGGAACACTGTTTTTTAGTAATTAATACAATGGAAAACAATTGTCAGAAATTTGTGATACCAATTCACACATATTATTGGATTGCCAAATGTGTACACAAGTGCTCAAGAAATGTAATGTAACCCTTGCATGTCACTCACAGCACATTCACATACATTGTGTACTTGTTACTGATAGAGGGCGCACTCCCAGATGAGATGGAGTCTTTTCTCTCTTGTTTGTTTTCTTTTGATACACATTGGGACTTTCCTTTATATACAATTCATGGTCATATATCTGCAAAAGTCACAAAATTCCTAGAACAGAAATCCAGAAAAAAAAAAGATAATGATCCCAAAAATTCCCAAAATGTGTAAAAAAAAAAAATCTTGCCAATATTCATGAGAACGTTTGTTATTAGTTGTTTTTTGTTGCATTTTATTTTTACCCCACAAGAACTTCTACAAGTACATGTATACTACCACAAGACATTAAGCAATCCAAGATGACTCCAGTTTCAGAAAGCAGTTTCCTAGCATGGCAAATAGTAACCTTATTGACAAAGGTTACCTGATGGTGGAGGGGAGGGGGTAATGGTGGTGTGGTGGTTAATATCACTCAGGAATCTTAAAATGGAAGCCCATGGTTCAAATCCCATCAGAAACAAATTTCTGAGAAGATTTTTTACTATGTCCCTCATCCACCAAGGTATGAAATATTTACACCCAGCAAGCAGTATCATGGTAGTAATAATGACAGCAATGGCACTTTGTCTCGGGAAAATAATCATTATTATTATTATTATTATTATTATTATTATTATTATTATTATTATTATTATTATTATTATTATTATCATTATTATTATTACTACTACTACTACTACTACTACTACTATTATCATTATCATCATCACCATCATTACTACTACTATCATTTTTATCATTATTTATCATCATAATTATCAATATTATCATGTTATGAATACAATTATTATCATCACACAATAATTGTCAGTATTCATCATCATCATATTACAGATATTATAATTTGTATCATATATATGCTCAAGAATTGTAATTATCATTCTACTTGTAATCATCATTTTATTATTCATTTTTACTAATGCTGGTAGTAGTAATAGTAGTAGTAGTAGTAGTAGTAGCAGTAGCTATAATATTATCATCATTATTATCATCAATGTTACTTTCCTGTTAATGTAATCGATACTCTTCTCAAAAAGTCACACTGAGATTTAAGAATGTCCACTACAATTAAAAGATACTTTTGCTAACAAAATAATGGCCTTTGCAAGAAACACTTCCGCTGTATATCTCACGACGAATATCACAAAATAGTCATCCTGCCGGACCTTGTATTCAAGGAATAAATCGGTCCTTGCCATTCCTCGCCTGACTTTTTTTTTACAGCTTATAGAAGACGATCAGGCAAAGGGAACAATCCAACGGAAGAGCCGAGCAGATTCCGCGGAAAAAGCCACTGCCGATGTCTGAATGCTGACTTGTTCTACAGCAGAAAATAATTCTGGCCATCTCAGAATTCATATATACTCCATCGATCAGTTGCAGTGAATATAATGTGGGTTTCCTTCTTTTTTTTTTCCTGATTCATTTTTAGCACGTGGTAGCCGACAAAAATCGTATTCACACTGAATGAGAGACGCACATCACCATCAGCATCACAGACGTAGTGAGGTTTTGTTGAAAAAAAAAAAGAAAAGCTTCTGGCATGAATATTCTGTATTGCATGAATTTTGCCTAATTTTAGCGCCTGCTCAAATCAGCAGCTCGTAATGAATGAATTCATTCGAAATAGGACCTACCTATTGTACATATACAATACGGTTTAGAAAGTAAGATCAATCACATCTGTAATTTCTATCAATCAACTTGCAGACTGAATGAAGAATGTAACACTGGTCCCTCCCTCATTTCTAAAGTTAAAATTTGACCAAATAAACAGAAATTCTGTCAACAGAACAAATATTTACATTCTACCTGCAACTTATTGATTACACAGATGACACAATAATCAATGTCACAATTTGTCAAACTGCACCCCACTGGTCAGAGTCATCTTTTAAGTAAAGACTTCAGCCAACAAACAGAATACAGCTGCATTCTCCACTTTGTGCGGTATCCCATCATCAGTTGCCATGGAAACGAATCAATCCGCTCCTCCTTTGCCAGCTAAATGAAGTGCCACTACAAACACATACCAGGACTGCCAACATCCGCTATTACAACCATGTGATGAGATTCCAAAGAACAATCAGGAGGATACTCGTGTGTTACATGTACCTCAGTCGGCAAAACTGGCTCCAATGTTTGGGCGGCTTTTATATGAATTCTCTTGTCGGGACATGAAAGGAATATCGAAGTTTTCATGGAGCCTCCAATAGAATCAGGAAGACTTAATAACACTGACGTACCTAAGGGGCAAGCACCTTTGATATGAGGAAGTAATGGACAAAAAGGATTCTCTTCCTGTGTGCGACTACTGACTTCACTGACAAGATCACGTGTGTGGTGAAAGAATAAGATGAAAGAATATCACTTAAGTGTGAGAATCTGAGCTTAGAGACCTAAGGAAACACAATGCAGCAAACTTATAAAGAGGAAAATGGTTTCGCCTGGTAATGTCTGTCAGGACAAATTTTCAAGATACATAAAAACAAATCATTTCCAACTAGACTAATGCCTTTCAGAGAACATTTTGATAACAAAGAAACTTGCATTATAAACAAGTATGCTATAAATACAGTTTATTCTTTAAAACTATACAAAACAGAGGTCAGCAAATTGCATCAAACTTTGCCAACTTTAAAAAAAAAAGTAAAAGAAGATAAAATCATCTCGACACTTTTTATCATAGCAATTGGCATTATTTTGTTAGTGCATGTATTCAAAAGTTAAATTTGGTTTATTTGTTTTTTAAAGATAAAACATTACTTTCAATGTGAAGAACGAGGAGGGAAGGCAATCTGATACCCAACTCATGAAGACCAACGCACCACACTAGCTCCCTCTACAGCCAAAAATGTGCCAGCATTCCATAATAGTACGCGA
The DNA here is from genome assembly GCA_030407125.1 of Diadema antillarum. Taxonomy (NCBI): domain Eukaryota; kingdom Metazoa; phylum Echinodermata; class Echinoidea; order Diadematoida; family Diadematidae; genus Diadema; species Diadema antillarum. Next base: position 69,768 of record JASTSM010001600.1, read on the forward strand.
CCCGAGCTTGACCCGACAGAAAGAGCCTCCCGAAACCCTCTCGCCAACTCCAGGAAAAAGACCTCTACAAAGTTCACTCCAAATTTTGTCACTTAATTGCGCTCCGGGATTCATGGGGTGGGGGACGGATAGGGAAATATTCACCAACCCATCTTCAGGTTTATTTTCATCCCCCCCCCCCCCCACCATTTTTTTTTTTTTTTTTTTGGGAGGGGGTACGAGAGGAAAGAGAGAAGGAAGGGCTCCCTCTGTTGACCATACAATGTCAGGCGACATTGGTATGTCCATGATGTCAGAGACGATGATGGCGAAATGATTGGCCAGATTTTGGCGTCGTCATGCTTGTACGATGATGTCACGCCAGTAAAGCATATGAGACTGTCACATCACTCGCAATGTAACTCATACCATACTTAGGGAGGACCGTATTCTAGAGTGGCATCTAATGGGAGGGTGTATGCACAGTAGTTCTGATGACCAGTATAGACCTACACTTGCATTCAGTTTGAAAACACTGTTAACTCATGTCGGCCATAACTGGGGGGCTTCCAAAATACCAAGAGAAGATGATTCAATAGGTTATGCAATGAGTCAGGTGCATTGCTATGTCAGTGCATAAATCAAGTATTGTTAGGCATACTGAAGCCCCCTCCCCCTAGTTATGGCTGAAATAGACATTTACATAAAAAAAAAGCACCCAAATGAATCAGGTCTATATAATAGTGATGACATGAGAGCACTTTGGGGCAAGTAAGTCTCACAGTGTTAGTTATATGAAAGGTACTATAACGTGAAACACAAACTAAGACAAGGAAATTCAGGGAAACTTTTGAGGTACCAAAACTTTATATTATCTTTAACAGTACAAAAGACGTTCTTCATTGTGGAGGTTGTTAAAGGAATAGATTAATTGGTTGTCACATGAAGCGAGGCAAAGAAGAAAAGGATTAATGATGTTTCCACCGCAAAATCCGCTGGCCTTCATCTGGCAAAGTCTTCTTTTTAACCCGTTGAGGACGAGTCCCAAGTATACTCGGGCAGGTGTCTATGGGAAATGTGTGTTGTAGCAAAATAAGTCCGTCATCAACGGGTTAAGAAGGAATTTATCTCCACATGTAACAAGGTGATCAGAAAACTTCATTCTTTGTGTTTCCAAATTGTAATCTCTGAAACTAGAATACCAAATGAAGTTGGAGAAGGGAAAAATGCATTTGAAAAGATGTACATTCGAAGATGTCAAGTGAATAGCCCACTACAGAAGCAAGGTGTGTGTAGGGAATATGGTGTTTGTGTGTAGGGGTGTTAGGTGTGTGAAGGGGTAAGGTGTGTGTGTGGGTGGGTGGGGGGAGGGGGGACTAGGAATATGAAAGGGTGCAAGTTCTATTTCCCTGATCACATCAATCTACTGTAAGAGCTGACATATTCACAGTGGTTTTACTTTTGCAAAATTTGAAAACTGCCTTTGATCCGCAAAAACAACAATGTGCAAATATTAAAATATGCAAAAACAACAACATGTAAAAATATGATTTCATTTTAAAAAAAGCACACAAATCAAGCCATACAACTGTAACAGAGCTGGATCGTGTGCGACTAGTAACTACTGCTGGTAAAGCAAGCTCCCTGGGCCATGACGCAGCAATACATGTACCTGGGGCGCAGCAACATGCTAGTGCAGCACAGGTACATACCGTGTGTGTACTTTGAGTACAGAAAACACTTCCCACTTTACAAGGAATAGATTTGTCACTTGGTACTCAGTCTCATTCCTTGAAAGGTGAAGTAAAGATTACTACACCCTGGCAACCACAAAATAAGCAACGTACATGTCCAAAAAGCAGCAATTCCCAAAAATATCTGTAAATGAACAGTTTAGCTCATGGGAATTTTTCAGTACTGTTGTTATCACTTCATTGGATATGAGAGTGCTTTGTTTCACACCATTAAAGTTTACACACACTCTGTAACCTTTCAGCAGGATAACTTGATATCTGTCCACAGTCTTTTGGCATGGAAATACACCACTATGTTACGATAGAGTCGATCGCAGTTCAGACGATATGCACATCTTGAATTTTAAGCTACACTACCAAATATTAATGGACCCCTTACATTTGTATATATGCCCTGGCACCTAGCCACAAGGTTTTTCACTAGCATTCAGCGATCTGTCCAAACTTGACCCGGTTGCAAAGTTAGCAAGCCTACCCCAGTGTAGCAATGTGCCTTGGTACAACCAGAAGGCCACGGCGATACAGTAGAATAAAAGGGAGCTAGGAATCTCGGGTCATTGACAGTTTGCTACCTGACATTTGCACCAGTCAGCGAAGAAAGCACAGAAAGGCAAGGGTAAAGCATCAAAGTGATAAGAGTAAAATGTTGCAACTCCCGCCTGGTTTTTGAGAGAAAATTGAAGCAAATCCCTAAAAATTCACTGACAAGTGCAAATTGTGGGATCAGTTACTCTTCCCAGTTTGCATTTCTCTTATCTTAATTCTAGATGGAAGCATCTAAACCCAGTCTTTCTTAAACGGCAAAGTGGAATGAAAAAAAAAAAGAGGGGGTAAATAACTCCCCCATACTACCCCGATAGTTTCCCCCCTCAATGGTACGCTAATTACCGTGATGGTCAGCTGCTAATTGGAAACATACACGTCCGTCACTGCAAGCTCTGGCTCTCACTGCCTACACGTCTGCTATAGTGAGCTCAAAACAATTGGCACGGACCCAGTCCGGTCAGATCGCGTAACCAAAACAGCCACACGTATACGTCGCCACTGTCCGCCGCGGCACAGTACGGAGGGCTGATTTATCAATTGGACAACAAATTACATGAGATGTTTTTGCGTATGGCCTCTCCAAATGGCCAGGAATGGTTGTTAATTCGATAAGACAATGGAAGCAAACTGTAATCATACTAACTAGTCTTGCATCTCAGACCAGGATTTATAAGTTATCACCACTACTTTACCATTGGACCAATCTATTGCTGGGTCCTTACCTTCTGTTCAGCCGTAATTTAGCTCTTTAATAATTACTTAAAGCCCTGCATATCAAATTACAATCGAATGATGTTACAAAAAATGAAGAAATAAATAAACAAATGCTGATCTTTGAGAGTACAGAAAACTTTCTGGAGCTTTCCCCCTGTATATAAATTACTTTCCTGACATTACAAACTACTCCCCTATGTACATACAAAAAATCATTGTGGAATTGCAGCTGTTCAAATGCCTTAATTGTCTGAATAGATTTTTAAAGAAATGAAATGTAAGCTCTTTGTTGAAGAAATATCAATTAAGTCAAACTCAATCATGCTATTTACACTCTAAGAAAATGTTAAAGGAGAAAAGACCTCTCTTGCATGGTCAGTTTGAATCTAATTCAAGTCTTAATGATGTAGCATTCCATAGACCCTTGTGACAGCTCTTGTGGTATTGTCATTACATTGTCATCGAACAAAGGCCAGGGAGTTTTAGGATCCAGATCTACCTCTATAAAAGGCAAAGTACCACTTGTAGGCTGTCATGTCGAGCACCCCCGCCGAGCATTAATGGACCCTCCCGGCCGGCTCAGGCCTCATTATGCCCCTGATTGGCTGGCGAAGGAGAGCGTGGCACGCATGCTGCCTCGTCGTCGTAGAGGCATGCCCCTTGCTTGCTACTTCTCCCCTTGTAAGTCAAAAAACTTTTTTATGGTGGGGGGGGGGAGGGAGGGGAGAAGGGAGATACAAAGAAAGATATAGAAAAAGAAACTATTTCCAATCACGATGCAAGCTGTAAAGATATGTGATAATAATTTGGGCAAATGCAAGCAGGGGGGAAGACACTGAAATAAAAGTGAAACACTTTGTCAAAGAAAATGAAAGTGTTTGGACAAGAACAAAATATGCAGTAGAAGAAAAGGAATACAATGTAGATTAGATAGATAAAAGAATACTGAGAAGAGATAATGTTTGCATATGATATGACAGATCAACAACAAACAAAGTCAGAGAAACAGTGAAGAGATGAAATACACAATTAGTGAAATGAAGTGAAATAGAAGACAAAGAGGAGAGAGAGAAGAGATAACGGTCAAGAGAGAGAGAATGTGGAAAAAAAAAATAGATGAAAAATAAATGGAGACCAGATCTATGGCATTGGAAATCTAAGCTGAGAGAGATCAGAAGAGGAAGGGACAGTAAAGGGCTTTTTACACTTGTGTTTCTTAACCCCGGACTTTCTCTGACCCAGGACTATCGTTAGTCCCGTACCAATTTTTTCAGCTTTTTACACTCGCCAATTAGTCCCGTACTATCTCTTGTCCGGGGCTAAGGAGAAAACTGACCTTTTTACACTCGTATTTCTTAGCCCCGGACTTTCCAAACCACATGAATATTCATAATTACGCTGTGTACTGTACACGTACACGCACGCACCGGCAGCACTTGATTGCCTCGTTTCTGATTGGTCAGTGAGGGTCGGACTTCGTCTCCGTCGCTTAGCCCAGGATTATTTTTTCGTTCTGTTTACACTCACTTGCTTGGCACCGCAATTGCGGTGCTAGCACCGCAATTGCGGTGCTAACCCCTGCTATTTTGCAGGGCCAGATAGTACCGTACTATCGGTGGGGCTAGCCCACTTTGGCAAAAACGAGTGTAAACAGAAAGTGGGCTAAGGATAGTCCCGTACCAACGGTGGGGCTAAGGCCCCCCCTTAGCCCCACCGATAGTCCGGGGCTAAGCAAAAATTTACAAGTGTAAAAAGCCCTTAAGAAGTAAGAAGAGAAAACAAGAGTGAGAGAAAAGAGGAGAGAGGAAAGGAAACGACTGGTAGGAATTCCTGGGCGTCGGCCTGTTGTCCTCATCATGGGAAAGTACCCATAATTAAAGGACAACATCAGTCTCAGCCAATTAAAGGCTTGCCAGGCCAGCCAGACTACTGGACTCGGCTAACCAAAAGTGACAGCGGCTTCGGTTTGATTTTTCCCTCACAGACATCACACTAAATCACGATCTCTGACCAATCTGTGGTGGGTACCGTAAGCTCATATTTGGGTGCTCCAAAAGAAATATTTCATGCCACCATAGAGTAAAAAAAAAAACTAGGATGTGAGTTCATCTCCGACTTTCTATCCACAAACGTGCTATATCAAAATGAAAAGTCATCTTTACTCTGAAAGTTATTCAAGAACTTTTTTTTTTCCAACAATATATATTCTTTTATAGATCAAACATGCATAAAGTCCTCACTTGTCTGTTCCAAATGGATACTAGATCTCTATAACCAACTAAGCTCATAATTATCATTAATTAGAACAATGCTATCCATATTGACTACACTAACTATTCAAAGGGGAGAATGTCTAATCTATCAGACAAACTGCAAAACTAGGGCATACTGCAGTTCTCTCTCTCTCTTGCGTGTTGTTTTCATGACTCGACTCCATTCAAGCCGAACGTGCTAGCACTGGGGGTTTGCAAGCAGTTTCCCCAGACCATCATTTCCACGAATTCCTGGCCCATAATTCTCGCCTTCCTTATTTTACTCCTGAAACCAGGTACCACTCTCTGCAATTTAGTTGTTCTTTCTTGGTCGCGACAGGATGAAAATCCCAAAACGCCATCCCACATTTCAGAAAGTAATCACGCTTCCAAGCTGCAACCATCACAACGACATAACAGTTCCTTGGCTGAGAGCAAAGATTGAACCTGCACGATTTCAACGGGCGTGTGATTCACAAATAGAATAACCGCAACCTACATTGGCAGGTCCATTCAAACACACCCGATATTCATGTGGGTTTTTTTTTTTTTTTTGATTTTTGCAATGAACAGCAAAAAAAAAGGGGGGATTCTAATAGGTGGAAACACATCCCCCCTGAAAAAAAAAAATAATAACTTGTTATCATGCAATGCCAAAATAAGCCTATGTTCATTTTTCTTTTCAGTCACAATAATTCGCCTTGCTCAGAGTTTGTGAATAGCATGCCAAAAAATAGAAAGAAATCGTTGTCACATCCATTATGGAATCACTTCACGGGGTCCAGGGCAAGTGTGCCCGAAGTCATTCTCCCAATATTGTTCAGGCATGATGATGATGGAACAGCATTGATATAGTGCCATATATCTGTAGAAACATTCAAAGGCATGCATGGATCTAACATTTGAAGTATTAACTTTCAGTACTACTACTAGTATAAGATTTGTGGGAAGCATGTGAGAATGGTATTATGGAAAATCAAATTTTGCACCATGATCTAAACAAATAATGACTCTCGTGTGTGAATGGCTCTGGTAATCTACGCTGCTCCACATTTGACGCGCTATGTTTTTTCCCTTTACATGTATCCAAGGACCTACAGCAAGAGTAGCTTAACTAGTTTTTTCCACCAACATCCAGTAATCTCACTCAAAACTTGACCTGGTGGTAAAGTTAGCAAACTCACTCAGGTGTAGCAATTTGTTTCAGTCTAAAGACAAGACCGAGGGGACACAATAAGGATTAGGGGGATTAGATAATCTCTATTCATTGACAAGGAGTTCCCAAGTTGCCAATTAGTGAGCAAAGAACAGGAAGTGTTTAGGCTTCCATTGAATGAATTTTCTTTGGTGTACCATCCACTTAATTGGTGACCTGGTAGATCTGAATATGGTTGCCCTACCAAACATGACTGTCACCTTTACTTGACAATTATCCTGTATCTTGGTATCACCACTTAAACACCTCAAGTTATCAAGTTTGTTTTGGTTTTTTTTTAAATAAATAAGGCATATACTTTTCCTCTCAATAAAAAAAAATGAACATTTAAAGGAACATTCCAGACGATTTTCATAATTTCACATCATGTAGTACATAAATCGACATCTCCATGTATAGATTTGTGGAATTTATTGTGGTTCTTGAGTAGAGAAACAATACTTTGAAAAACCTTAAACAAATTACACTGAACAAGGATGATGACATAGGAGGTTCACATATTTCAGAAATGTAGCAGTGTAATTCCATTACAATACAGCTTGCTTGCGAGTTCACCTGTGCATAATCTATGCATGCCTTCTTCTTTTGCTCTGCTTCCTTGAGCCCCAACTCATGCAGTCTTATGGTGACTCTGCCATGTCATCGTCCTTGTTCATTGCAATTTGTTCTAAATTTTGAAAATATTGTTATTCTTCATCCCAATTATCCCAAATTCTGAAACTCTGTCGTCAGTATAACTAATTTACAGTTGTTCAAATGTAAAAATCTGAAAATTATCCGGAGGTCTCCTTTAAGAGTCAAAATACACATTGCAAAGACTGAACTTTAACCCATTGAAGACAGGCTGATTTTGCAACAACACGCATTTCCCATAGACCCTTGCCCGAGTATGTTCGGGACTCATCCTCAACGGGTTTAAAGAGGCAACATGAGTATCACAAGTCGTTCCTAGTGAAAAGTACAGTGATCATGCCTTGTCTTAAATAGTCAAAGAGTAGAAGGCTACTATGTGTACATGCTTTTATTCCTGCAGACTGAGATGGACCATTCCTTTCAGGCAGTTTCTTACCAATCACATCAATAGGTGTGCCTAACAACTCATACATATTTTATATGTAGATGTCAGGGCTCAACGTAGCATTTTTTTATGGTGGACCTTCCAGGCCACTAAAGTCTTCACATCTGAAATTAATGTTGGTGGCCCAAGGACAACATGTAGGGGTCCGAAATAAAGGGAAGCATAACAATCCATTCTGCATCTTAGTTGTCCGTTCAGGCCACCAAAAGATAACCTATTTGGTAATTTGGTGGCCCAAAAGCAGTTTTTAGTGGCCTCGGGCCACCACTACTGCCAAACTTATTTAGATAGACAGATAGACAGACAGATAGATAGACAGATAGACAGATAGATAGATAGATAGATAGATAGATAGATAGATAGATAGACAGACAGATAGATAGATAGATAGATAGATAGATAGACAGATACATACAGATAAATAGATAAATAGATAGACAGACAGATACATAGACAGATAAATAAATAAATAGATAGATAGATAAATAAATAGATAGATAAATAAATAAATAGATAGATAGATAGACAGATAGATATTTCAATAGTTAGAAGACAGATAGATAGAGAGGGATATATATTTTACTGCCCTCCCTTTCCCCTCATTCTACTCAAGAGCAAACACAATAGTAAACAAAGGAGTATTAAGTTTCTCACTACTGCACCCCACCACCATTAACCCTCCCAGAACCAAGAGTTCAGCATACCACTGACATCATATACAGTATGTTTGCCTCAGGGTGATGACAGAGTTAATTACTACACAGTCATTATCTCTTTATGTCAGCCCTGGGGGACTTAGATTTAGTGCACCATACAACATACTGGTGATCACTGTCATGATCATCTCCAAGGTCTGCAATGGTCTTTTTGCTTTGTAGCAACAAATTCAAGCAGTCTGGATACGAGGCTAGATGTGGCTGGAGCCGTTCCAATCACCTCAGCTAAGGTCACAGGTACAGTGCATTACGAAGTGCATCTTCACCTGGGACAACAGACACAGCACTGAGTAAGGTCTGAGGAAGATAGACTAGGCCAGCCCCTTTACTCTGCTCTACAGACCAGCTTCCACATTCCTCGCATACCACACATAGCTGGCATACCAACGGGCATTCTGCAGTCTGCAGTGAGCAAAGTATGCAGGACTCGTGGGCAGCCGAGATATAAATATAGGCATGGAGCAGGCTCGGACCTGCTCCGGCGGGGCGAGCGCCCCAAACACAAACGGGCCGCCACGAGAAAGCATCACAACAGAACACAGTGTTTCGGTTGTCCATCAGGATAAGCAGTCAATATTTGGAGTAAACCACATTGCACTGTAAATATGTAAATGTGTGTGTGTGATGTTTGTGTGTGTACACACAAATAGATAACATCAAGACATATACTTCTTTTAAAAAGAAGTATATCATACACCTGCACAATCAAATCAACACTTGATTGTGGTCAAGACTTTTGGCAGTATATTGAACTACACATTTCTGTGATTCAGTGTTTCAACTGGCGTGCTTTCTTAACAATCACATGCAATGAACATGCAGTTTGACACAGCTATGTAAACTGTACACTGAAGAGATATGCATGCCTGTGTTGTACCCATACAGTGACAATGATATCTGATACAACTGCCTCTCATAATATGGAACCATTCACACTTAAAAACTCAGAAGAAATCTTTATGCATTATCGGGAAATTTGCCAGGCAACTGCAATAAAACTCATTTGGCAAAAGTGTCATCAAAAGACAAGAATGCCCATGCTTTCTAGAGTGTGATTTTTGTAATATCATGTGATGTGAATTTCACTGTCATGATCTGAAGTGTAACCTGAACGGCAGAAACTTTAACCCGTCGAAGACAAGTCCCGAGTATACTCGGGCACGTGTCTACGGGAAATGCGTGTTAAAGCAAAATCAGTCCGTCCTCAATGGATTAATTACATTTTAGTCACATGGCTTGAAGGGAAATTCCAGACCAGTTAGAAGTCAGTCTGGAAAGAGAGAATAAAATATGACAAATTGGATTAAGAGTAAGGATGTTGTGAAATTTCAAAGTTTTGTTAAGTTTTGGAAAACAATTCTTGAACAGTTCATGTGAATATGTGAATAAAAGAGCTGATAATGTCATCACCTCACAATTTTCCATTGATCGTGTTTAAAAAGTGGCAGAAAATCAACTTTTCCGCTATACAAGTGTAAATTATAATGTTATTCCTGGTTGAATATACATTGTAGATCCTCATAATGATCAGTTAGATATACTGCATACGCTATATATTTTGCAGGGGTTTTATTTTCGCGAATTTCGCGAGTCGGGAGCTATTCGCGAAATTAACAACACGCGAAAATATTACCTTCCAAAATGAATCCCTTGCCTTGATGATACGAACATTTCAGTACTAGTATACCATGTCACGGCATACCGAACAGGCCATACTGGCTAAGCTTGTTTACGCACGTCCACGTCTACTTACGAATACTGTAGAGAGCCAATCCATTATCGCAAGGGGACCACTCGTCAGAAATCTAGCGCGATGGACTTAACCACTTCAAAAATATTGAATTCTAGCTTACTAGTTCGCAGAGTTTGGTAAGTTTTTTTTCATGCAGTGTATAACTAGTATCATTTTTATCTGCTAGTAAGTTGAAAATTCACACTTTCTTTGCCACTTCATATTTTCTCTGATCCCCCAATCGCGAATTTAACCACTCGCGAAAATGTGTGACAGCGGCAATTCGCGAAAATTTATGTACGCGAAAATTTTAGCGTATACAGTATATCAGAGTTTGTCACTGGGTTATCACATTTGAAAGAAAAACTGGAAATTTCTTAATCCTACACTATATGTGCAAACTATATGGCAAGATGTGAGGGGAGGGCATCATCAATACACCATTTGCACATTCATATTGATTGTCTGTTCAAGAACTATTTCACGAAAATTACTGAAAGTTCACAATTTTTGCAACTTCCTTAACATTCGTCAAATTTTTTAACCAATTTTGATAACATTTTCTGAGCATAACATTGAAAATTTTATCACAATTTTCAGACTGGTCTGGAGTTCCACTCTATCCAACTCAGAATGAACTGATTTTGCTAAAACACCCATTTTCCAGAGACACCTGCCCGAGTATACTCCGAAACTAGTCTTCAACGAAATAAAACTGGCAAATTCCCACCATACACGGACCTCTCAAGTCATAACAAAGATATCAAGTTTGGCATCTGGGTAATAAAGATTACTGTTTGGAAAACTCTCAAGCAGTAATATTCAGGGGTGTGGTCAGCAAGAAAGCCTTTCATACTCATCAATGTATTCCCTTCACGCTCTGTATACTACACACAGTATCCAAAGTAATCTCAATAGCACAATGAACATGTAAGCATTATTGAATGACAGCAGGGAATAGTAGCACAAATGTATAAATAGGTGCAAACCAAAGTCCCTGTGATTTGTGTCTATCCATGCATTCATGAGTCTCTATTTGGGGAGGCTGTTTCAATAATGCAGAAGTCTCATTCAGCGCGCACAAGAAAAACGCCCATTTTGGCACAAAACGCACAGCGCACCGTGGGTGATTTTGTGAATGAATCGAGACGCACGACGGGTTATGTGGTCTGACTCTGGTGTAAAACTGGGTGGGCAGAATAATGCCTGCCCACGGTTACTACATGTGTACTCTACTCCAAGACCTATTTTAACATCACAGCGGCAGAGATGAACACACTATTAAAGAAAAAAAATAATGGAAACACCCAAATATCAATACTCATTCTATTATGATCTTGCTATTACACTGACCTATTTTTCAAGTTCTTTTTTTGTGTGATGTCATCATTAGCTATGGTTATTTTTATCGTAATCATCTTTATTCCCATCATTATTATCATCTTTATAATTTTAATGACCATGACCATAGTTATCACTGTTATGATAATCAAATAGTTGTTATTACTATTTCCATATTATCGTTATGGCCTTCAACACTGACTTATTTCTTATGTTCTCTTTTCTTTGTGACATCATAACTACGATTATTTTTTATTACAATCGTCTTTATCACCATCATTATCACTTTGTAATTACTATGTATTACTACAGATATCAATGTCATCAATTTTGTTTTATAAATTATTGTTATTGCTATTTCTATATCATCATTATTGTCAGTATCATCAACACTTGTGACAACATTAGCAATTGTAATCATAATTGTCATTACTATTATGATTAATGTCAGCATTATCAATTTTTGGCACTTCATGATAATACTTTCAAATTGGTTGCCTTTGCTATAAGAAATCTGAGACAAATAGCCTCACTTACCTACATTATCATACCAATTGTGTGCATGTTTCTGTATGTATGCATTAATTCTCTGGAAAGAAAAGTGGTGTCATTAATAACTATTCATGTTGAATTTCATTTAAAAATTCATTTAAAAATTTCATTCAAAAACACAAAATTCACTGTTTAGTCAAGTCAAATAAAAAGAAGTGATGAACAAAAGTAACGAGCAAAACAAAAAGATGATGGATGGAGCATGAAGCAGATAGCTGTCAAACTTTCAGAATCTACATGTTATCAAGAAAAGGGTGACTCTTACCTGGGGTTACAGTACCATTTCCAAGATGCATCCATGACAGTCGAGAAGATAAGCATGAAAGGGATGAAAAAGAAGAAATAGAAGGAACATGGATTATCAAAATGTAGCATGAAAATAAAAAGAAGTCTAGGTCTCAGACTTCTTGATCTTTGGGTTAAAAAGTTTGGGTCATTAGTGCACATACACAAAGGAAGAAAAAATCTCAATGGGTGCATGCTTTGGAGGCACCGTCTGCAAACAGATGGTGGGCTGGTCACGTGACAATCTTCATGAAGTTTCAGGTTCTAGCGTTCACACGGGCAAAAGATTGAGAAGTTTGGCGGGGGTGGGAAATATCCCTTGTTTGAGTGGGAAGTTTGCGGTCACACTGGCAAAAGATCAAGATCTTAACCCATTGAGGACGGGGCCCGAGTATACTTGGGCAGGTGTGTGTAGGAAATGCGTGTTGTAGCAAAATCAGTCCGTCCTAAACGGGTTAAAGATCGCAATCTAAAACTTTGCGATATTTTGCCAGTGTGACCGCGGCTAATGAGCATTACAGTTTCTTTCGCTACAGACCACTTTTTTTTCAAACTGAAATAAATAAACCTGATGCACTTGACACATTCGTATCACCACAAAAAGTAGATAAAGATACACACACACACACACACATATACAATAATCAAAAAGGCATACCACGCTGCTTCCATTTTCCAATAATGTGTCATCTCTTTGTTTGTTTGTTTGTTTGTTTGTTTGTTTGTTTGTTTGTTTGTTTGTTTGTTTGTTTGTTTTTCTGGAGTAAGTTCTAGGGCCTGTTTCATAAAACTTGTTATCAGTGACAACTGCCACATTTCTATGACAAATTTGCTCTCAGCAAATCAGACGCAAGGATTTCAGTAGCTTGTCACATCTTTGACAACTTGTCACTGATGACAAGTTTTATGAAACGGGCCCCAGGTGTATAAGAAAGGAAAGTCAAAACTCTTGTTTAAATCTTCAGAGTGAGCTTTAAATGAAGCCAATTTATATCAAAAGCAATCATTAAACGGAAATGTATGAGCTTTGCCTCACAACCTAAGACTCTCTTGCTGTAGTACTACAGAGTGCTTTTTATTCCATGGAAATGCTAAATATAACTTTCTGTTGAACATTTAACTGTGCCTCATATGATATGCACCTTAATGCCAAACATTAAATCTCCATGCTTTTCACAGGAACACACACACACACATATATTAAGCAAATATCCCATAGACCCAAGGGGCTGACTCTAAAATCACTCACAGAGAAAGAAATGATATCCCTAATAAAGCCTCACACAATGAGGGTGTTGCCATTCTCAATTTCTTCTCACCTCGTCACTTCAGTTCTAAATATGTCTTCAAATTCACCACACCCTGCCACCTACAAACATAAAATTCACATTCTCTGCTTGTTCTTCTTGTTGTTGCTGTTATAATTATTGATGAAGGAAAAGATGGGGTGAGTCATACTAAGGTGATGTGCAAACAACAAGAACAAGACAAGAAATATGAAGTCAACTACAATGTACACCATCGGAAGGAAAAGGTAAAGAAAGCATGTGCTTCCCTAGAAAAGTGAGTAACTAGTTAGATTTCTCATGGCACTGCAGATCAGTGTAAGAGGGTCAGAACCAAGATATGTCACATGCCAATTGCCTGCTTGGGTATTTCAATGATGCCCTTCCAGCTTTGTTTGTTTGTTTTATTTGTTTGTTCATTTGTTTGTTTGTTTGTTTTTGTTCAATGATGTCCATTTATTTTATTTTTTTTTTGTTTGGTTGTTTGTATCTCCGTTTCTCTCTTTGACTTCCTGTTCAATGTATATTATTCCTAGATGCTGATGTCATTCGTCATGTGGTATCATATCAACCAGGCACATTGTGCCATACGCTTAAATGAATAGCTGAACTGAAACTTCTGAAAGTTAGCAAAATCATCTTCATTCCTCTCAGTCAGCCTTGGGTATGCTTTGTTCATTTCTTCTCTGTTTTTTTTTAGATATTGTCCCTGTCTCTTCGCTTTCTAACAGATGTGTAAATGTGCTATCACACTGATATGAAGGAGGCATCAAACTTTCAAATAATGATAAGCTTAGCTCTGCAAAATAAAGTATTTGTCAAAGAATATGTTTCAACTCTTTTGACAACATCAAATTCTTGCTCTCATCAGGACACACCATCGCCTGCCCAGCAGAAGGACCTTAAGGCTTGTGCACTCAAAACATCACAACAAATGATGTTGACATCATATAAAAGAGAGCTTTCAAACTCTGTCAAATTATGTCACAAACCAAAAATTCAATTTTGGGGTCAAAATTTCCCGCTAGGGACCTTCTGCCGGGCAGGTGACCACATTCTTGCAATGATCATTGTGTCGATGAGTTTAACCCAATGCTCATGAGAAGCTGCTGCATCATGTATGAGGTCTATGGGAATTTCAATCTTTGGTAATGAACAGATTAATGAAGACCAAACATGACACATCTCATCATGAGCTGCAGAGGACTCGACATTTTCTGGGGACTCTCAAGACATTTATCAAAGCGGTTACTAGCAAATCTCTTCATTAAAAGATTTGGATTTAATTTTAGGATAAGGTAACGTTACACTTTATTTGTTGACCAATCATTCATGTCTCCTTCTCCATTCATATTTGCCTGTAAAGTTGTAACTATCACTTAATTCAAAATAGTGTCATGTGAACATTTAGCACTAAATGTATTTGATTTAGCACCTATATATGAAAATACGGAGCTGCTGAAGTTTGTTTTTATTCATTTTCCATCTGAGAAGATGGCTGGATAGCCCATATTCAGTTGCATTAACTGGTCTTCCATGTGGTCCAGTTTGATGTGAGGCGAGACCACTTCATCGGGTCAACACCCTGCTCTTTACGATGTATGAATGAAGTGGGATCGTTTACCCGCATGAGTTGTGACTCCCTCACACACAGGACCTCCATTTTACGTGTATGTCCTATCCAGGGGACAAAGTGTTTTGCCTCCTACTAAAAGGGACAGAATGATAACACGCAACATTGCTCAGTTAGATTCAGGAATCAAAGGCAGGTCCTTTGGATCTGGAGGTAGAGGCACTACCGACTGAGCCAAATCACTGCCCAGGTCAGTGCATAAGACCACAGACGATGAAACTGGAGGACCCTGGTCCTAGTTCCTGGCTCCAGTGGTGGTGCCCCTGAGCAAAGAATTTTATCCTCCTGATTGCTGAGTCCATCATAGGGGGCGTACACCCATTGGCCCAATGGCTGTTAGCTTGCTAACACTCACTGCTTCCCTAGCTGCCACAGTTAACAGAGCAACAACAACAACAAAAATCAAATTCACAGTTAAAAATTCCAAAAAAAAAGAAAGAAAGCTTTGCATCAGCAATGACCATCCACAAACATGTAGTTTACATCTTCAGGTCTACATTCCTTAGCATATACACGTGTGTATCTCACAGCAATGACATAGAATCAATAAATTTGCACCATACGTCTGCCAACTGAAGGTGAAGGTCAAGTTTGAGTAAGGGCAGTTCAGACAAGGGTCAAAGAACTTTACCTGATAGAATACTGCATTACATGATAATGGAAGAAGAATAGAAAGATAGACACACTTTTTTATGATATTGAACAAGTAGATTCTGAATCAGCAGATGAAATAGGATGGAGACGATATGCTGAAAACACATTCATGGATACGAGAGATGTCTCCTCCAGCTCTTCCATCGACTAAAATTTGTCATTTTTGGGTCGTGATGTACGGCATGAATTGCACGCTCCTCCGACTCCCAATCTAGGTAAGAGTGTGAACATGACCTTTCAGGGCCCTT
This sequence comes from Diadema antillarum, assembly GCA_030407125.1. NCBI lineage: Eukaryota > Metazoa > Echinodermata > Echinoidea > Diadematoida > Diadematidae > Diadema > Diadema antillarum. The sequence continues at coordinate 85,754 of JASTSM010001600.1, forward strand.
ACCACCCAATTAGCCAATCAGATAAGGGCTTACATAAAGCAATCCAGTCTGTCAACCAGGTTGTAGGAGGGAACACTCCCGTGTTGAGACTGGATGCTTTTTGTGTTCCCTTCCCCCATGCTACAGCAAAGGGGAGTTAGAGTGTTTGGGACCAGCTAGTCTTATATCACAGACCCATTTCCTTATTCCTTGTTCTTTCTTATATTTATCCTCTCTTTTTTTTTTTATTAGGTGACAAAACTAGCTTGACTGACCACAAAGTTCAGCTTTGTGCAGTTGCAAGGATAACTGTAGTTGCCATGACAGTGGATAGCTCAACCACTAACCAACCAATCAGTGAGAAGCATCTCAGCTGTTCCCATGGCAACTGCTACTGTATCACTTCTCAATAATCAAAAACCTCCTTATGTCACTCTGTCTAATATCAAGAAATGTAGAGAGACTTTAGGTATCTAATACACTCAGTCTAGGTCCAAGGAAAAATATATCACATTCTACAAACAACTTAGATTTGCCAATAACTGAACAAAAGTCAAACTTTAAAAAAAAGTCATTGACAGGTTTACTACAACAATATCTCTTCCACAAAATCATAGCGCTAGAAAAACCTAGATGATCATTCAAAGCTGTAAGCATGTTTTTATGAATGATCAAAAGACACACATAAAAAAATGGTATGACACTTTGACGGCGAAAGAGCAAAGCATCTTGTTACAGCTTTACACATTTATACCCAACTGTTTCAATTTTAGGCTTCTGCAGTGCTATTTCAAAAATCAAAACTGATGCAGACATGTATACATTATTTTTACCTATCTATGAAACAGTGGACTTCAAGTCATGATACATAATATGTGTTCATCAGGTTGGATGCTTAATAGTAGCATCCATGTGTACAGCTCTCGAGTGGCTTTAGCTTTTCCCATATCAGTAGTCATGAAATAGGGGTAACAGAGGGGAGAGGGGAGAGGGGAGGGGGAGGGAAGGGGGTACTGGGTTTGTTTACATCGAGGAGGTTGACACGCCCCTGCCAAGGGGGGGGGGGGGGTGTTTCCTCTGCAAGAAGGAGGTGTAAGGAAGAGAAGGGGCTACCCACTGGGTCACTTTGAGTAAATTCTCTGACAAAATGCTCTGCCTTGGATGTACTAAGCCACTGCTGTTATATCAGAACCCCAGGACTACAGGGTCCTCCACAAAACTTTGAAATTACAGCATGTATCACGGAGGGAGCGGGGGTCACGATTTTAAGAAACCTTATACCTTGAAAGACAATGATAATGTGATGAGAAAACAAACAAAAACAAAAACATTAACATAACAAAATAATATATCTCTACTTTCTTGGACATCCCTATACGGTATGCACACATCAGAAAACATAGGAACAGGTAAATGATTTCAAGTAGATATTTGAATTTCAAGCACAAATATTTGGCTTTTCAAATTGTAAGATTTTGATTTTTTTTTCAAGGAAAATGAAGTAAAACCCATTCCAAAATCAGTGCCTGTCTTTTTTGCCATACATGTTCCAATGGATTAACATGTGAAAATCTGTTTTCAACAAAATTTTCTCTTTGAAAAGTAGAATGAAAAAAAGAAATGCACATGCTTTTCAATTCCAACATGAATAGAAATGTAATGTCTATTATCAAGAATGCACAAAGTTGTAGAAAGCAAGACCAGATGAAATGATGGCCATCGAAAATCAAAAATTTATATTAACATTTCTCCTTTTCACTTGAAAGACCATGACACCATCCTGCCCCTCTCACAGACCATGTGGGGGACTGCACAGATTGTGTTAACCGTAGTTCACCAAAGAGGGCAGTCTTACAATGAATGGCACACAACCCCCAGACACTGGCCTGCAGTTGATCAGCTTGAACCACTGGGCTTCCCTCAGTCAACCCAAAGCCCACACACTAGCAATGAAATGGGATTCAGTCTGAGGCAGTTAGTTTCATTTTCAATGACACTGAGCTCTGTGAAAACCAAAAATTGCAAATTCTGGTCATCACAGATTCTGCGATGCTTCCTTCTGTAGTTATTATACACATATGCTGCAAACAAAATGCAGAGTATATTCACATCTTTCTGCTTCAAAACTTCTGGTCAGAAGTTTTCATGAATATCTCAGAATGATCCTCTCCGTCTCCCTCCCCACACCCCCAAAAATGATTATCCTACCACTAACACTCGCAGTCAGATATTTGTTTGATAACATCATGAAACTTTGATGGATAGAAAACTGTTTGATGAAAAAAAAAAGAGAGAGAGAACATTTACTTTTAAAAACAAGAATCTGAGATGTAGTTTTTGTTTAGTTATCAGTGATATTCAGGTAAGAAAATTAGACCTAAAAAATGGAAGCAGAAAATGGAGTTATCACCAGATTAATCTTCATTGTCAAAGAATCTCTCTCAGAAATACATCAGATTTGGGTACACACATACAGGACTGCCATCCTCTGCAGATCAAACAAAAAAATACTACATTCTGGTTCAATAGTGGAAAAAACATGTGTGTGCTAAACCAAATTTTATATAAAGTATACATGTCTTTCCTTTCAAAATCATATTTTCTTATTTTTTATGAAAAAAAAATACATAATATTATAAAATCATAATAGCTGAAGGACACCACAAATAAATTTGATTTTCCCACTTACAAGTATGGACATATTATGAGTCAAGGGCCCCTTTTCATACTTTGAATAGGTCATTTAGTGCACACCTATCTTATTCTCCCAACTGTATCGGCCACCCAGGCAAGGGGGCAAGTGGGCTTATAGTACCCTCAGTTGGCAGCTATGTACATATTACAAGAAATTCTCATCCAAGCAACTCATTTTTCCTACCAATTCAAGAACACAGGAGCAGTAGTAACAATTTTCTTTGCTCATTTCAGTAGACAAGCAATAACATATAATCTCATCCATCGTGTACTTGAGACTAATTCGAGCACCTACAAACACAGGAACATTTGAAGAGTTTTATCGCAAAATTGGCTCACTCCATTCTTGTTAAGTTGAGATATTTATGCTAAAAGTTGCTAAAAACAAAGAAATTAATACAAAAATACAGGGTATTTTTAATCATAACTTCTAGAATATTACTTCTTATGTCACAAGTAAGGTATTACTGGAAAGGTTTACATTTGCTCTGTCTGCTGATGGACTTACTTTGAAATGTTTAAAAATGGTACTTAGCTCATTTTGCAATAGAACTCTTCATTTGTTGTGGGGACCTTTGGGGAAAACTTTGTCACACTTTCAATTCAGTTCAACTCATTTCACATCAAATTAATTCAAGTTATATAATCCCCCAATAAAATATTACATGGCATTCAATGTGGGATTTCCATTCTTTTAGTGGTTTAATGGGAAGAATTGCATGGAAATTATCAGTTTTGTTTTGGACGAATCTTTTATTTCTCAAAACAAATCTATATCACAGTGACCTGTAATTCTAGAAACAAGTAATTTGATTATCATTTGCAGTGATGTGAAAACATGGTAGACCAAAGAGACAAAAAAAAAAAAGAGGGGGAGCTGAGGGGGGCAGAGAGATAGATATTGAGCAGTAGTGTAAATTCTCCAGAATATAAACATGCCTAATGTGAGCAAAGAGTTGGAATAACGTCTGTCATTTTTTTTTCTCCAACAGTCATGCACCTGTGTAACAAAAAAAAACAACAAACAACAAACAACAACAAAAAACATTGATAGTGCTTTGAATTTTGTCGGCCCTAGAGAGAGAGAGAGAGAGAGAGAGAGAGAGAGACATTTGTACCTAAATAACTAATGTTTCTTATGACAATCATTGGGGGATAATTGCTAAATGACTGCTGATCTTACCCAAATGAACAGCAAATATGCCCATGCTGGTTATAGATAGGATCACTAATGACCATTTTAATAATGATGATGTGATGAAATGTTAATTACAACAGCAATGATATTGATAACAATGGCAGTCATATGTATTTTGAAAATTACAAGAAAGCTACTTTTGCCCCTAAACTTCGTGGTATTTTTCTGCTGCTAAGCTGGTAATCTTTTTTGCCACATATATGAAAAGTTGCAAAAATATACAATATATATCATTAAGGCTTAGTATTATATCAATAAGTGGTATTAGATATAAAGTGTTACTATCTATCAATGATAATTCCGTCAATAAGAAAGCTATTTCAAATAGCTAAAACCATGTTCCACATGACACAACAACAATGTGTCTACGGATTGCCGAGTTCATTCAAGTTGCCCATCCCACACAATGTTGACGCTAACTGAAGGTTGATCTTCGTTTCTGATATGACTGGAAGGACGTGACTTCATCACATATGGCAATTCTGTCTATATGTTTGTCTGTATGTCTATCTGTTTCTCCTTTCACTCTATCTCCTTCATATTCACATTATGTCAGTAAGTATCTACAAAACAATATAACACCGTTTCGGGTATCGGCATCAGTCACAGACCATATAAATCCCCATTTATAACTGCACCAAAGGTACTGACTTGATTAAATGACCAGCCCCTGGGGTTGGGCCAAGAGAGTAAGGGAGAGATTGAGAGAAAGGAGAGGGGGGAGGGGGGAGAAAGAGAGGTCAGGGAGAGGTCAAACCTCCACGTGGCCTGATTAGCTGTCGCGTGGCATTATCTGACTGCGGACCCAGCGGGTGGGCCCACGTGCCTACGGAGAACGAGCCGGAGCCAGCCCCCGTCAACGGGGGCAGAAGGCGGGGGGAGAGAGAGAGGGAGCGTGCGGGCATCAAAGTGTTCACCATGCCATCTAGCGATCGGAATTCTGGGGCTAAAATCTGCATTTTTCTTCACTCTTTTTCAACGCAACCAGCCAGCATCATGAGACGCAGACTAGGGGAGGTAGAGGCAGGGAGGAGGGGAGAGCTCGCTGAGTCTAAACTCTTTTTTTCTGCTGGAGGAAGGGACGTGAAGTATGGATGAAACAAGCAAGGGAGATAGAAGTCACAATCTCACAGGATAACATAATCCACAGATTTGTCATCCATAACAAGGGGATGACATCACACTGGTTGCCATGGATACTGTCATCTTCACTTCATGAGCATCCACCTACTGAACTAGATAAATTGTATAGAGAATCTTTTTATCTATAGGTGTGATATGGTTTGACTGAATGATGCATGTAACTTTACATAAAAGAAGCAAACAAAAACAGAACACCTAATTATTCTGTTATGGTCTACAGGAAGGAAATATTAACAGTATAGAAGTCAAACAGCATTTTACAAGATTTAGTTCTAGATACCAATGATAATAAAATTATAATGCCATGAAAATTACATGCAGTGCCTGTCACAAAATATTCCTGGGTGTGTTACACACAAATCTACTATTCCTACTGCAACTTCATGCCTTTCTTTCCCTTATAATTCTACGTATAGGACGGCTCTCTACATCAGCAAAAAAAAAAAAAAAAAGGAGAAAGCAGTATCATAAATTTCAGTAAAAATCACAGGGCCAGCATTGTGATTTCTTGAGAAAAGTGGCTTTTCTCTTCTTTTGCCAAATTGAATTACTTCTCTCTGCAGTGTCTTACTCGTGGCATCTACAGAAGAGCACTTTTCTTTTCTCCAGCTCTACCAGTGTTCTCGCTACTGTCCAAGTCTGAAATTGCCATTTAATAGGCACAGCATCACCCTCATTTCATTAACACCGAATCTGAGATAAAGAGAAATGGTACTTTGATTCCTACTTTTCATACTCATATGAATGAACAGCTATAGATGTAAAGAGAACAAAAACAATTATCAAAATGCAAATTTTCTCCCCTGAAGCTCGTGCAAGTCACAAATTAACAATTCTCGAACTCAACAAAGCCCTTTCAGCAAACATTTATATAATTTACCTTTGCGATCAAGCTCTAGTTAAATACTCATTATTTTACCAACTGCGGACCTTCGAGCAGGAGTATCTATACTCCAAATGCAGGCTGCAGTTTGTGTAAGAAGTCATATAACATTTAGGAGATTGAAATAAAATAAAGAGAGGAATTTAGGATTTTACCCTTTGTCCATTTCAAAGCAGCAGTAGCAGCTTCAAGGAAAGAGAACTTTGTAAACTATCTAACTGAAAAAATTCAGTACCATGTAATTCCATGATTTATTTTGTTCTGTATTCTACATTGTTCATAATGTATAGAGGCAGTTTAACTCTAATATCCAGTAAACACATCACATGTATCATATATATTTTATTCAATGATTGCTTGTGGGTTTTTTTTTAATATCTCTTTATGACTCTTTTTTATTTATTTGTTTATCTGTCTAATTATTTATTTATCTGTCTATTTATTTACTTTTGCTTATTTATTCTTTTATCTATTCATTCATTCATTTATCTTTAAATATATATATATACATATATATATATATATATATATATATATATATATATATATATATATTTCTTCATCTATCTATGTATTCAGTCTTCTTTATTAATACACAGGGTAGTCTGGTTCATTCATTCATTCAGTCATTTATTTATTCATTGATATTTACTTATTTACTAATTCATTTATTCATTCATTATTAATCTATATATCTAGCTATTCCTTCTATCTTCTTTATTAATACACAGGGTAGTCTGGTTCATTCATTAATTAATTCATTTATTCATTTATTATAATTTATTGAGATTTACTTATTTATTAATTTATCTTTTCATTCATTATTTATCTATACATCTAGCCATTCCTTCGTCTATTTATCTATCTATTCAGTCATCTTTATTCATACACAGGGTAGTCTGGTTCATTCATTAATTCATTCATTTATTTATTCATCATTTATTGATATTTACTTATTCACTAATTTATCTAATCATTTATAAATATACGTCTAGCTATTCCTTCATCTATGTATCTATTTATTCAGTCTTCTTTATTAATAAACAGGGTAGTCTGGTTCTGAGCCAAGAGGATTGCTTTACAACAGAGATCTGTAATGTTAAAATACTGTATAATAATGAGTTTCAGCAATACTGACTATGAACAGCACATAAGACAATAAAATAGATGGAAACAATTAAATATGTACAAACCACAATTAACCTCAGAAGTGATATAAGCATAAAACCATTGGTTTAAAAAAAAAGACAATTATGGTAAATGTATTGCAAACATAAACTAGCTTTTCCACGAACAAAATAAATTGTCAGATGAAAGCATCTCAATGAACAGCAGATATCGTTCATTTTTTTTTTTTAATTCTGAGAGAGAAAAGACCCTGTCATCCTTTTTTGTGTGTTAATTTCAGGGAAGAAACAACAATATGACATTCACAATGAGATACTCCAGTAAACATCTTGTTACAAAGAATTTGATTGATTCAAGAAAAAAGAAAAAACTAGTAAAAATATTATAACCCTTTTTTTTGGGGGGGGGGAGGGATGTTCACATTGGTTAAATATGTCCAGCTGGTCAGCTACCAGATGGATCTCCATAATCCTTACTGTTTAGGAAATTTAAGCAGGGAATTGAATTTGAACTGTAAAAGAAAATGAGCCCCCGGGTTAACACAACATAGTAACTGACATAATATTTCATCTAGGCCAAACATTTATCCATGCACCCTTCAGTCGATGGGTGTTTTTTATGTTTCCATGTCGGCTTCATTTGTGTATGAGCTTTGCAAGTAACTGCAAAACATCAAAGGTCAAGTCTATAGCCTTTGTATCATGACTACATGTGCAAGCTCACTACGCTGATAAAATTTTGTCACAAACACATAAGACAAATTGAACGAAAGAAGTCCATTTTTATGAGATTGACTCAAGCCAGTATATTTCTGTACCTCGTGCCGCTCCAAAAGCAAATATTTTTAAGAAGAGCAGATATATGATGATTTGTGTGTGTGGGCCCCTTTCTCTCTTTGCGCTAGTAACACTTGGTATGTTCTCCCTAAAAAAGAATTTTATGGAACCTATAAAGCCAGTCATCTTCCTAGCTCAATGCTGGAGAAAGTTCATTCAAAGGCTTACAGTCAACTACTGAGAATCTTGTAGCCCCATGTATTCAATTTCAAGACATGGTTTGCAAATGCACTATGTTAATCACAAAGATAATCACACCAAAGATTTAAATTTACAGTGAAGTAGATGCTGCATGGTCAGTTTTACTGTTCGTTTTGGGGGTTTTTGCTTTTTTTTCAAAACTAATCATGCTTTTCATGATCAGTAGTATTTCGGGTGAAAGTTATCACATAATTATGTCAAATCTACAAGCAATGTAAGTAGAAGAGTTGGATCTGATGAAAAAAAGAAAGCAAAATCCCTGATAATATGATGCATTTTTTGATAAAATATCTAGGGAGCTGCATCCTGTTTATTCATTTCAACAACAGTGTCCTTGTTTAAACAGTTGTTTTTGCTCAAGATTTACAGTATGTGCCATAAGATTAACAATGTTAATGTCATATTAAATCAAAATTAATCATAAAATTGAAGTAAGAAGAAAGTCATGTAAGTAAAAGTGGGTAAAGGTGTTACTTGGCTTATACTTTTATATACTTCTAACAGCTTCAGAATATCTGACCCAGATGGAAAATGTTATCATTCAATCTTTACACAAAAGTAATTTAAAAGTGAAAGAAATAGTAGAAGCAGCAGTAGTAGTGCAGTAATACTACAATGTAGTAGTAAAAGTAGTAGTACTTGTAACAGTAGTAGCCGTAGTAGTAGCATTAGTAGTAAAAGTAGTAGTACTTGTAACAGTAGTAGCAGTAGTACTACAATGTAGTAGTAAAAGTAGTAGTACTTGTAACAGTAGTAGCCGTAGTAGTAGCATTAGTAGTGGTGGTAGTAATAAAAGTAGTAGCAGTAGAAAGTAGTGGTAGAAATAGGAGTACATGTATTAGTAGTAATAGAAGTAGCTGCAGCAGCAGCAGTAGCAGCAGTAGTGGTAGAAATAGGAGTACTAGTAGTAGTAGTAGTAGTAGTAGTAGTAGTAGTAGTAATGGTAGATGAAGTAGTAGTAGTAACTAGTAGTAACAGCATTAGTAGTTGTAGTGGTATTTGAAGTGGTAGTGGCAATGGTAGTGATTGAAGTACATGCAGTAATTGCTGATGTTAGGAAACACACATGTACTTAATTTTGGTGTCATGTCTATTATCTTTTAAGAGTGAAACATGTATTCATCTTTTCTTCTTGATGTCTTTTTGTGCACTGACATTTGATTAACATGAATTATATTTCCATGGAGACCACAATTACAACATGAACAGACTATTGCGCAAGTGCACCAGATTCACATGGTATGATGTGTTAGGTGAGCAGGTTGTACAATTTCAAACACACAGATCTAATAAAATTCATCCCAGCAGCATTCACATCTACTGCTCATCATACTTGGTCAGCATCAGTTCCACCATCATCTTAATTTTTATCATTGCTGCACAAATTATCATGGCTGTGAATAATTACCATAATTAAATCATCATTTCGCTTCATCTCTGTATCTCATTGTTATTGGAATGGTCTTCATTCTTGCCATCATTACGACAAACATCAGCACAAACACCTCTATAATCAAGATTATCATTATCAAACATCAGAGCCACTGGCATCAATGTCATCGGTATCATCATCATCATTGCGTTGTCATGACAACCATCTAGATGATGGCTATCTTTAGCACTTGCTGGATGCAATTCCCCCTGTCCATCTGAACACAATTAAAGATGCGACAATTAACCATGAGGGTTGTTTGACTAATTGTGTTTATCGTATATATATATGTGTCCATTGTCATTCTGACAGCTAGGGAAGTCTACATACTTTTCCAAAAATATAAGTAGAGGAATAATGTTACAGTATCTCCCAACACACTTGTGTCTTATACTTTCTGGATTTATCATCATTCCTGTCTCCGGAGTAAGTTAATGACAGGAATGCATTTTGATTTCTACTTCAGTAGCCAGACATGCTTTCCCCATCAGCACAAAGCACCCAAACTAACCGCATGCTACTGAGGACTATTTCTTGATTGGTACTGGCCAAAAAGCAGTGTTCTGCTGGACGTTTTCCTATTCCGTGCCAACCATCCGATGCGGCAATGACCAAACCGGAGGTCACATCTCCGTTATTTTGATTGAACATCGCCCTCGTAGGTCTGAAAGAGCATGTGCGCAGCGCTACCGTGCGTACGGCACTTTAAAGGTTTAACAAGCAGAGTAACTGTTTGGATCGAAGACAGCATCAAGCGCGGTTCAACCAGCCTGCCCGCTGTTTCCCCCTGAACAGCCAGAGTACGTTGCATGTACACTACTGCTATCATCATCATCATCAACTCCTTCATCGGCAACACCACCGTCCATCGTCGGGGCACGGGAGTATTGGATGGCGTATATAAAGGGGATGACATTAGCAAGGAGCTGAGAGTCAGACCATCAGCTCGCTTTAGCTGCCTGGCATTTTCAGGGCGGCCGGAGTAGACACGGAGCATCATCGGAGTGCATCAGAATGGAAGGGAGAGAGGGAGACGGGGAGATGGGGAGAGAGAGAGGATGAGGGAGAACGTGATGGAAGGAGAGATGAGAAGAGATGGGAGATGGGAGATGGAGAGAGAGGGGGAGAGAGAGCAAGAGAGAGCGGGAGGGGAAGAGAGCCGGTGATGGCAGCCAGGAACGAGTCGCATCTGGCTCGGCGAGCAGTTCCTCCTTGAGGTTCATTCCATCTCATCGTCCCCTCATCGACAGCCGCTCGCCGCTCGTCTTCTCTCTCTCTCCCTCCATCGCCCTCTCTCTCTCCCTCTCTTCGCCTGAGCCACCAGTTAGCTCTCCAATACAATAACACGCTCTTTATCTCTCGCTGCTTCAACCAAAAAAGATGCTACCTCCCGCTCCACACCAGCTAATATCCTTTTTCTTTCTATCTCTTCCTCCTCTCCTACAGCTAGAAACTCGCTATCTAGCGGCAGTGCTCATGTCCATGTGTCATTTTGCACCAAATTTACAAAGAAAAAGTGTAATGTCAAAGTTTGTGATGTTGATCTTCTGTCTTCCTTTCCAGGTTGTGTGCGTAACGACAACATGTACCCTAATGAGAGACGGGCATCCACAGTGCAACCATGCGGGGGCAGCCATATTGTGGACGGGGCAAGGCGCCAAAACTGCAGCCTGTATCTCTGGCATCGCCGCTCCAGCGAGACAGTGGTACGACGACAGCACGGGAGCTCACCTTACGGGGGGGAAAAGCAACTAACTCGCTAACTCATCGGCAGAGTCCGCCATGTTAACTGGGCTCGATTCTCTGGGATATTCCAGCAATATAGAAAAAAAAGAATGGATGACAACACTCAGTCTTGTGGAGCTCTTGAATCCGTGGATGTTTTGGTACCCATCTTTATCATGTGTGAAGTGTTTTTTTGGAGGACAACATTTTGACCTTTCTACGCTGCATGTTTCCAATGGATAACCTCGGATGAGACGCGCCACAAAATTGGCAACTTCATTTGGTAAGTTCATTCTTGTTTGTGTTCCACTTCAGTCAACTGTCAATATGCTTCGTACAAAGCACATCACCTACAACTGAACTTGTTAAATGATGTAAGATAAAACACAGCTACAGATATAAATGCTCTCAATACTATGATCAATAAGGACACCGTACTAATACTACTCAAATGACATGTGTTATCTGTTCTTAGTTCTATATTACACTGTAGATTAAGTTGTTGTTTTTTTCTTCTCATGGCATTTCCACGATTGTCACCAACCAGATAATTTGAGATTAACCTTGAAATAAAACCTTTGGATTTGGCTTCTAAATCCCAATTCAATCACCTTACACATAATCTTCTTCACATATTGTCATTTTTCTCATAATAATCGTCCTCTAAATACACACACATAGATGTGTATCATGTAAAGCATATGTATTCATCTTATCTTATCTATTTTTTTTCTTGTTTTACCTATATAGTACTTGACACATCATAATCTAGATAATACTTCTAACATTTACAGTCGTGGAAAATATTTAAAATGATAATGACTGCAGACTTTACTACAATCTGTAAGTTCCCATCGTAGATGTTTTTTTTTTTACTTGCCTCTTATGTCACCACTTGGCTCATTACATTATTTACCCTCTACAAGGTATCTCATGCCTCTGTGGATAAAAATGTACTATATATATATGTATCATAAATAATAAGAATAAAAAGAAGATAGGAGTAAAGCAGTCAATATCCACTTGCAAAAAAATACTAACAATGATGTCAATGCTGAAATACATATTGCAGCATCCAATTAGAGGCAGCAGTTTACAACTGCAGTTAGTTATACACTAGACATACATCAAAGTACTTGCGTTATATGTTTGTTTACCTCATAATTTCATAACAAGATCCCATACCAAGCAGAACAAAAGAAATACACACTTATAACTGTCTTTTTATGGTATTTCCTAGTATGCATATTGACACTTTCTTTAGAGTGGCATTGTTGCATTTTTACATTTTGTGTTAAAATGTACACATGGATGCTTCCCAAGCAACAGACACAAAATTCCACTACAATTTCAGCTAAATCTCCTAAAGGCAGCAATGAATAGATTGAATTCAATTTTTTTTTTCAGTTTCACACTCACAATGAACAGAAATATCTCCGTAGAAGGGAAAGGTATTCCACAATGGATGAGATCATTTAAATCACTAAAGGAGCATAATTAACTTACTAGGGGAAAAAGCATCTATGTACATGTAGTGTTCTGTGTGTATCATACTCCATTCCAATTCTACTAAATGTGTGTAAAATGTCTCGTATTCCAAATATCCATAAGGCTTATAAATAAACTTATATGACAGCAGAATGACATTTAAAACCGAATATCAAAATTAGTAGAGTAAAATATCCAGTGATGAGAATGAATGCAGTTCAGGATCTTTAGTTTTTGTATACCTTACACAGACTCTGTGAGTACTACCCAATTCTTTTAGATCTAATTCAATGACGTTCATTTGCTTAATTTCCATGTGACAAAAGGCAACACATGAAACAAAGTATGCAAGTACAGACATCAAAAGTACAGTTTATTTTGAAGTACTCCTCAAAAAAAAGGCCCAGTAAATGTTGTTTAACATGAACTTACTTCATAGCTCGACTATTAACAACATTCTTGATTGCCATCAGACCTTTTGAAAATGTGGCATGGACATAGGAACTGCATTAAATCATAATATAGAGATGGTCATGTATTTAACTTAAGATTATAAATCAAAGATTGAGAACATATATGTAATGTAATTTATGTGGTTTGTCTACAGGAAACTTCAGAATCAATGTCTGAACCATATTCAGTAAAACAGTTAAGTTATATTGACACCTAGATTGAAAAACTGAAAATAATAATTTCTTTTAAAATGTCAATGAATGTAGACTTTATCGCTACAGAATTTTAGTCAAGGGCATCATTATTTTTCTCATTTCACAACCTTACAATTCCTTTCTTTTAATTGGTGCACTGTTTTGTAATGTAATGTAACATCTGCAGAAGATACAATTCTTAGGAGTATCTTTTTTTATCTATTTATTCAGAGAGAAAATGTAAATGATTTCAAGTGAACAAGGAAAGGTTACAACAACATACTATCAATGGTAAATTGTAAAGTGGTCGAAAGAATATAAATCATAATGTTTCAGGGAAGAAGATTATCAATGGGACTGCAAATGTTTCATTTAAAATAAAAATTAAAAAATGAGATACAAACCTTCATTTGGGAAAAAAACCAGCAGCTACAAAGCAATGTTTTCATCCATATTTCAACATGAGCAGAAGGGTTAATATTGTGGAAGTAAAACTAATAGTAAGCCATCAAATTGGTAACAAATTCAGCAAAGTTCTGATTAATGTATCAATAAGAATAACTATGCATTGGTAGAATTTGTTTAAAGTTGTTGCTCATTGACTTATGAACGCAAACAAAGAGAGTGAATATCATAATGTGATATTGGTCTCTTCATAATAAGATACACATGCAGGACTATGGTGAATATACTGTACAACCAGAAATTTTAATATGCATGAAACTTTCACGAATTTTGCACGGGGCGAAGATTCACAATTTAAGTAAAATACAGGCAAAAGTTTTGCCTACACATATGCAATGAATGCCAGTCACAAATTCACGAACATTTCATGCCATGAAACAAGCCATCAGCTCCCACTCGCGAAAGTTTCGTGCAACGAATGTTTGTGTTTTTATGGCATGTGCATCATTGTAGAGCAGAAGAATAGTATCATTTAAAAAGGAAAATTAACACTGAGACAAAATAATCAGCAGTATATGCAATTTATATGCACAGACATGTATGTGTATGTGTGTGTGTATGTGTGAAAGGTAGACATATTATACTTATTTTGAAATGCAAAACAAATTTCCACAAAGATAAAATGGGCTAATACGAGGGAACAGAAGATAGTTTCACTATTTCTGAGTTTGAGTGACAAATGGAAATAGCATTTGTAAAATTGTATCCTCTCTGAATTTTTGAAGCATTCGCACCACACATCTTAAGTCCATGATTCTGAGTTTAAAATGAAAGGTATTAGGTTGTGCATGAAAGACAAGAATTGTCTTTACATCTACTGACTAAATGATTTCAATGCAGCAGAAGTAATACAGAAATTTAATACAACTTTCTTATTTCTAATCTAAGGGAGACAAACTAATCTTCTGTAGAATTTAATTCAGAAATCATATATCCTAAATGGAATTTATGCATAATCAAATCTATCTTATTATAAATGTTACATAAAAAAAAGGTTCTTCCATGTCACAAAAAGTACAGGAAATTTCAACACTTGATAAAGGTAGAAAGGCAATTTCCACACAATCTGTGCAGTAGCTACTCTAAGAAACCAATGAGCAACTTATACCTTCAAAAGTGTATATTTAACCTGTTGAAGACTAGTCCTGAGTATATAGTCATGCAGGTGTCTATGGAAAATGTGTGTTGTAGCAAAAGCAGCTCATCCTCATTAGGTTAATGTTTTGCAATGTCTGCATAAAAACAAATAATTTCATATGTACTTTCAGCCAGTGATTGCAGATACTACTTCTCTCATCTGTATACCCCTTACAGAAATGATCTTTGGATAACAAACTTGCCACATTGCATGTAAAACTTGCTGTAATCTTCTTTTATTTTCCTGCCAAATTATTTCTCAAATCAAATTACTAGATGTCATCAATTAATACAATCACTGACATTATTTGACATGAACGCATCCTAATTGATGTTCACAAGGTGCTAATTCTCTGACTTCAATTAACATGAAAATATCCTAACTGATGATTCAGCACCTTGTGAAAATTGAGAATACAGAAATGATAAAAATTAGTGGGATCATTGCAGAGCAGATTAACCACTGGTAAAGCACACACATAATATTTTTATATGTGTATTTTCAAAAAGAACACATGATATTTTGCCTGCAGATGACATTGTACGGAACTCCTCTTCTCAGAATCATATTGATAAAGGTGTACATGGGCACTTGCTGGCAACATGGCAGGGAAAGTTACCAGAAGAAAACAAGTACAGATGTTAAATTAGATAGACATAAACAAAAGCATAACACATGCTTAGCATAACCCTTTGACCCGCTATGTCCCTATACGTGTTTCATTTCAAGAACAACTCTTTTACTACCGGCATGTACCCAAGCAGCTATCCAATTATCTCATGGTGAACGGAATCCGTGGCGCCCCCCAACATGTCCGCAGTCTGCTCGTAGAGGCAGGAGCTGCGTGTTTCTGCACCGAGCGGCATGGCGGAAGGAGAGCCCTCTCAGCATACATACTAGTCACCGGCTCGAGCCTATAAAAATCCACGCATCCCCATGAATTCAGAAGCATGCATTTTACTGCCACGAGTTTGGCAAAAGCAGATTGCTTTGAAGTATCTTTAATCATTTCACTAAATTTACAGGACAAAGGATATCACCTGTTTTCTTTGTTGTTGTTGTTGTTTTTCCTTGGAAAAGCAGCAGCTTCTGTATTCTCAAAAAAGACTGACCACATGTGAGATTTCGCCATGACAGAGCTTCCACCACTGACGTCAATAATGGATTATTTTCACACTCTTAGATTCTGTGCAATATAATCAATACAGAACATCTTACTATGTGTGTTTTGTTTATGCCCTCATAAATCAGCATTTTGACAACGCAAACAGATCACAAATATCTCCACTTATACACTTCTCCCCTTCTAAATATATCTCGTCTGACGAAGGCAGGTTTTTGGGATGGCTTAAAAAAGCCGGTGTAGTTTTTACAGAGCTTGGCAAGGTTTCCTTAAATCTGCAGATGTACATGTACATCATTCATTTGCAAAGGTGTGTGTGTGTGTTTATTTCTGTATGTAGAATTCTCTGAAAAGACAACAGAAAGCAACTGACTCCAAACCAGATTCCATGCACCTATCGAAGAATGTGAAAAATCTGTTTAATTCTTATTGAAGAAGGAATACACACATAAATCAATTTCTTCATTTGAAATTACTTAATTTATGTCACTTACATTTGCTGGGAAGATGAATGACAAAATTTATTTGAGGTGTATACATTTGTTTGGGAACTTGGAGTTAAATAAATGCAAAAAAAAAGAAGGCCATCAACAATTTAAGAAAAGAAAGATGGTTTTGGCTGGCCCTGAGCACAAGAGGGGTACATTGCTTATCTTCCAAATTAAGTCATTATTTCTCACAATCATGACAATTATTACTGCATGATATTGCAGGTCTTATAGGCATCATTAGGCATATATGCCATGTAAAACATCCCAAACCCATAGTCATAATTGATACATTACTATTATACTTTATCTAATCGTAGTGTCTTTCAAGGTAACAAAAAAAAAAATATGGTCATGCTTGCCACAATACAGAATGAGAATTTGATGATGTAAATCTCCAAATTGTTTATATGATTCAACTCAAACTAATTGTTTTGCTACATTCCTGAAGGAACACATGGATGTATTCAATTGCTCTCTAGAAAAGACTGACAAAATAAAAATTGTTTAAAGTAAAGGCTTGCATGCTCCCTTTACTGTTAGAATTTTATTATAAAAAAGTTTAGAATATGACTACTGTCCTTTTAAAATATACAAATTATCTGCTGAATGCAGTCTCTAATGCCTTCAACTATTTGCTAAATACAGCTATTATACTTTCTGAGAGGGCGTTAACAAAAGACGAAAGAGCGCAACATAATTTTTCCAACAGCACATACATGTACTAGCTCTACTTCCGCTTTAATTTCTCTTATCATGTAAAATGCTCCAATGGAATTCTTGGAATTGCTTTATTCCAGTAATTCATGTTGAGAGAGATGTCCATGCTTGTAGATAAATTCAGTGCCAGCCATGGCAAATTGTATGGCACACATCCAATACTGGCATTTAATGAAGTTTGTCTTTATTTCTAGTAGTCACATAATTAAACATTTCACTAAATGCTTCATTCATTTACTTGAATGTATTAAAAAAAAAAAACATAAATTAGGACACCATCAATAATCATGGATATTATTGTAAATTTCAAGAATGGTAATTTATATGGCTTTCTCCATTCACTCGAGACAGAATTGTAGAATTCTTGTTATCATGCAATTATCTCGGCAGATTGAATCTCTTTTTGCATCTTCTTCTTCTTTCTCCTTCATTTTTTTTTCTTTTGGGGGGGGGGGGGGGCAATTTGAGTCAGATCTTTTTTTCAGGAAGAGAATTTTGTTGCAACATGTTACATTCATCCATTATGCAAACCTTAATGAAAACCAAATCTTGATTTCAATACACATGAAAACCTTAAAAAAATAATAATAAATATATATATATATATATATATATATATATATATATATATATATATTTGGTGATTCATAGTTTGAAACTAATGCTTGTGACCACCATTATTGACAGTGAATTAAACATAATAAAATGAGTTTCATGTGAAGTGAATTTTAGTTAAATGTTTGACCATAATCACCCTAAACCTTACAGAAATTCATGAGAACGAGCCAATTACTTAAGTAAAACTCCGCACATATTGCTGTTATGGGAGCACTAACTGACAGCAACTGATCAAACATTATCTCTGTAAATATGTCAACAATATTAAAAACAGAATGAAATTAAGAACATTTACTTTTAATTCATTATGACTTACAATTCCTAGCATGTAGAGGTATGGACAATAACAACCCCCTTCTACATGTACTTGTGGGTACAACAGTTATGCCTCTCATACAGACTTTGCTGTCTTACATTACATTTCCCGTGTTGTTGTTTTGATATACATTAATATTGATGAAGTTTTCAGCCTCTTTTAGCCCATCAAGATCTGGGCACAGAAATCCTCTTGCCATTATTAAGTTGGCAACTCTGAATTTCACTGCATATCCAATATTAGAGAGAGAGATTAGCTTCTGGTTACTTTCATACATTTACACAAAACCAAATGAAACTTGAACAAAAAAAAACCAAAAAAAAGAGAAGCCAATTTGAGGAACACAAACCTTAATCTTCTACAATGTATCGCCAATTGAAGCTCCTGAACAAAATTAGCGATCTAAATGCTTTTTATTGCAACTGAAATAAACAAGGTATATGACTAAAAAAGGGTTCAAGCCAAGGAGAAGTTTTTGTTATATACCTTATAGAAATACTAGCAATGTTTGTCAAAATGTATGATAAAAGAATACTCATTAAACCAGAGAATTTGATGGGTTAAAGTAAAAAACAAATGCATTGCGATGAAATGTCCCCATGTGCACCACTAGCAGTAAAATGTATTTGCTGTATTTGTCACTAAGCAGAAATGGAGCTTGGGAAACTGTTCTAAAAAATAACTCTCAATTGGAATTTGTTTCATTCGGCATAAACACCAACAGAAAGAATCTATGAATGAAAACGGGCATCAACAAAAAAAACAAACAAACAAATTGGGATTAAACACAGCAAAATATTGCTCATGTTTGCAGTGCGATGCCACTCAACCCTCCTGCTATCTGGGTGGTGTATAGTAATGTAGGCATTCATGTTTGTATACACCATGTTTGATTACATCATGTGTCCTATGTCGTATGCTGTTACACATTGAATAGCCTGCTGGGACATATCAACATAAAGTTAGACTACACAGCTACGTACAAGCCTGGTTATATCTCCTTAATGTTGTTTATCACTGGCAAATTTCAGAGACCCTAGCAAATGCCTTGCCATGCCTGCTGCATACTATAGGAGACGCTAGCTACCACGGCCTGCCGGAGTCTATGCACAATCCTCAGCCCCGAGTTAGGGTGGGGAAAAAAAAAGAACAGAGAGGGCATGGGAGACGGTGGGAAAGCATCTCATTTCTGGTGACATTGTCGGGAAGAGGCTGAAATATTCAAATAACCTACGTCAATGAAGGCAGTGACGTCACCACCAAGTTCAGTCACTCAGCCATTTTTTTCCCCCCTTTCTTTTTCGGAGGTCATTTACAGTTCAGAGGACTATACTAGTGACAATTTTTCTCCATTTTTTTTTTTGCAACCTTCCCTTCATTTGTTTTTCTTTCTCTTTTAATTCATATCTTTGTCTTCTGAGTATTATACATATATCCATTATTTTGATCATTGTATCTCCATTACTTTGATCTCCATTACTTTTGTTGTTGTTTTTTTCAATATCTTCAGGTACAATAACCTACATAAGGTTTAACAAAATAACCACACAGAAAAATCACCCAAGTCATCATTACTGCAGGTTATATTTTAGTTTCTTTATTGCCTTTGAATTCTTTATTCCTTTAGATATAAGAAAGCTTTTCCTTAAAGATTAAATTGTATCGTTTGTTTTCTATTCCTGACAATTCTTGGTTCATCTGTTCAGGTAACTGCATCTCTGCCTGAGACAGACAGACACTTTTTCTCATGACGATGTCATGGGGGAGATCTGGAATAGATATAAACTTTAAGATCTGTTAAAGTTTGTGTGTCTCTTTTGCAACCCTGAAAAATATATGCTTTCATATAAGCTGGTATATTGTAGAGGTCGGTAATTAAAACCTTTCCTCAGAATAATAAAACTGGAAACTTCTTTAGGATGGAGATCAAATACATACTAAAGATTTCAAGTGAATTCATTTGGACTCCAAACAAAAATCCAACCATTATTCTCTGTACAAAAGGGAAGTGTATTCTCAAGTTATATGGAGTTAGTTTTTCACTTCTTTTTTAGAAATTCTGAGGTGTATTTCAGTAAGATTTCATACATGGTGTTGGGAGACATTATTCTTCAACCATGCAAACTTCCATGATGTTTGCAAAGAGGGATATAGGATCTTTAAGTCTTTCCTGTTAAACTTTCATCTATATTTTGTTTTCACGACAACTTCATCGACCAGTCAGTATACAAGCAATGTTCTCTATGTATACTGTGTTTTTAAGTGATGAAATTGATATTTTACCAAGAGTCTTTTCATCAGTATCTATATTTATATTCATGATCACAAGTTATTTTGGTATTCTTTCTCTCTCACTTGGTAGTGCCTGCCTTTACATTGCTCAGGACATGTTATTGTCATGCAGAATTGCCAGAGTGTACATTTGAAGACCTGGATAATTTTCCATTAAATTTGACAAATTAGATTAAACTCTACCATGCTCACAGAATGTCAACTTTAAGAAATATCATTTCTGCTAAAAATCAAAATATTTCCTTTCCAAACTCATCTATTCCTGCTGTGGGCCCTTAAACTATTTACAACACATGCATGACAATATTTTGATCCATTACTTGACACTACACCTCACTAACTAAATGGCAATTCCATGTTTATTTGTTGGTATTGTATGAAAAAAAAAATGTACATAAGAAATATAGTTTCAGACTTACACTAGATATTCCTATTTCTCAATGAAGCATTTGACCTGTGTAAAACCTGAGTTATTCTTCTCAACTTCATGTTACAACACTTAAGGAGTTTCAGCATTTGTACAATTCTGTTTTCGAAAGTCATTTCAGTTTTATTTTTTGCAAGTCTCTTTTAATAATGACAAGCATGTCAAATCTCAATTTTTCCTGACATCATATCTTCCAATATCACGCTGAATTCAACTTTCTCTTCCACTCCAACCAGTGTTACAAATAAACACATTTTTTCCATCATTTTTTTTTCACATACTTTCACTCACTCTTTCACTTTCACATTTTCATTCCATCCTTTGTGCCTGAACTTTAAGAGTGAGACTGTTAGTTAACTGTAGACCAATAGGCAGACGAAACACACAAAGGTCCACAAATCACGGGAAGACACTGAAATTAGAAGACCCCCTAAAAATACTTTCATTTTTATTTAAGGGCTTTAAGAAGAATGCAAATTAAACAAGGTACTTGCCATAACGTCATCACAGAATTCGGAGATGAGTTTTCACATGTCAACATTATTTTTTTTTTGCACCATATAAGGCTGAATAAGAGTTCTGTAAATGGAAAGTGCATAACAAATCTGGAAAACGCAATTTCTGAAACTTTTTGTTGTGGCTAGTCTCCCAGGAAGAAAGAAACCATGTCAGCATCACACTCACTTTCTGCCATTTTGATCTGGCAATGTGCAACACATAGGTGGAAAAATAGAATGAGATGCACAAGTTTCTACAGCATTGCAATTTTTTTTAACTGTTCACTCTTACTACGCACTACATGCACTATTGACAACACCAGGGGGGTGTTTCATCAACGAGTTCGTCGGAGGTTTTCACCGACAAATTTGCTATCAGCCAATCAGACGCAAGGATTTCAGTAGCTTTTAACAGTTGTCAGTGTAAATCACTGACAAAAAGTTTCATGAAACGGTCCCCTGATCTTTTAGATCACACCGGCAAATCCCTGCCCTTCGTTGGCTGCTATTTCTGTTTGCTACTTTTGCTAGTTCTGATGTTTTAGAGGGACCTTTTGTCAATCATGGAATAAGTAAATGAGAGAACATTATATTTAGACAGAATATGCATCATGATTTTTCTCTCTGAATATGTTCAATTTTCTTTCATTTTATGGCTCTGGGTCCAGTGCATGGCAATCACAATAAACTATCTATAGACAGCAGACTTTTAAAAAATCAATCAATCAATCAATCAAAAAGAATCACATTTTACATTAAAACAACAGATTCGAGGCTCCCCTCTGGATTATTGTTGGTTTCAGATTAGTCAAGTCAGATACTCATCATACTCTTAAACTCATAATTCCAATTTGAAAACATAAGATTTGAAGTTAACAGGGAATTTACATTGATGAATAAAGAACATTACATGAAACCAAAATCATGATATCATTGTATTATCCCAGTTTAAAAATCTATTGACTTTTTAATCATAGATGTCTAATGTACCCTCTGAATGTGTGTCTTAGGGTTGGTTACATAAAATGTCTGAACAAAATCAATAACAGCAAATAATGTTAATAACAATACTACTAATAACAATAATAATGATTATAGTAATCATAAATACGATTTAATAAGTATCTAAGCATCCCATATTCCTCTATGAAATAAACAAGAACTTTAAAAAAAGTGACTTTGCAATTCTGAGGTTTGTATCCCCCCCCCCAAAAAAAAAAAAAAAAAATGGAATATCGGAGTTAACATTAGACAAAAACAAAATGGTAAAGAAAAGTTATGCTTGGTACTACCGACTTCAAATCTGAATCTTTTGAAAAGCAGGACTGCACACAGACATTGTAAAATGAAGGTATTATCTGTTATCAAGATATTATTATTACAATTCCCTATAAATCTTTATCAATGAAGGTTTAATCATAAAAAAGTCAAGCAAAAGAAAACACTCCTATTAAAACACTAGCATTATTACAGCTAATGGTGAGTTTTCATAATGAAAAGTAAAATCACTCAAACTAGTAATTAAATATCCATATGAAGAGTGCATTTATAATTCCCCCCTTTTTTTGGGGGGGGGGGGGGTTTACTGTCCTCACCTTCATTTGTGCAAAAAAGATAAATATGTTTGAAGTTCTGTCAAAATACTCTAGAACGACTTATTTCGGGCATGAGACAGAGAAAAGTTGAAAAAAGAGGAGAAGAGTTTGCGAGGGAGCGTAGCGACCGAGCGGGGGGAGGGTGTGGGAGGGGGGTGTCCCCCCTCCCACGGTGAGGACTTTTTGAAATTCAAGGTACGAAAAAACTCATTTTAATGCATTTTACAACTGAAATTTACTATTGTTATGAGGTACATTTTACAGAGAACCATTGTGATAATTGAACTCATAAATGACACTTGCAAAATCTAAAGGAAGGAATAGTATGCTTAACTGTTGAATACCTAGGACCTACTCAAATGTGAGGCCATAATAAATCACAGTAATGTACACCCAGGTGACGTCTTGCTGGATTCAGTTCATACGGGTACAAAAAAAAAATCACAGCTTAGCATTGCCATTGTTGGCTGTCTTTACCTTAGTCCATTAACAGTTTACAGTGCGCAGACCAGGCAAAGTATTGCTGATCTTGTACTTGGTCCATGTAGTCTAGTAGAGAATCATGTACCATGGTATGTAAGAGAGCTGAAAATAAAGCATACATGCAGCTCAGCACTGTTGACCGTCTCTACTTTCTACGTCCATGCAACAGCTAACTTAGACTGCCTATAATACCTTACAGGAGGTAAAAAATTTGTAGACCCGGTTAAGTCCATAAACATTTTCTCGTTGAAGAAAGAAATATTCTCACCGGTCCACAAAATCACGATGACAAATGTAACGTTAGGTCACGCCAACGTAATCAGCGGGATACAAAAGCAGCGCATCGCGTTGACCGAAAGATCGGTCTGTATCTGTCCGTCGGGGAATGTTCCGCGGAGACTGCGTCTAGCTTCACGGATCCCTACGGAGGTCTACGCATCGCGTAGACTGAAAGATCCGTCTGTCCGGAGGACTCTTTTATATTTTGCCATAACGCTGTCCTCCGTATACGGAGATCCGTGAAGCCAGACGCAGTCTCCGCGGAACATTCCCCGCCCGACGGACAGATACAGACCGATCTTTCGGTCAACGCATCGCGCTGAATGCTGCGGCAGCATGCATGCCGAAGCTCCTTGATAGTAATGATACACGTAATACGCAGTTACAGCCTCACGTGTGCCCGTGCATCATATCACACCACACTGCAAGCTACACTAGTATACAGTGTAGTAGCTACAAGTTGATCGACACGCACGTTTCACATCCATTTCACGCATGAAACATGCAACATCGCACAGCTGCCCGCTGACAAAATGCACTCATCACCATTCACACACGGCGAGATATGGTGGCTGCAAAAAAAAAAAAAAAAAAAAAAAAAAAAGAGGAAAATCACGGAAATTTTCCCGACTGTGTATTTTCTAACCAGAATTTCAAAATCCGCGGAAATCCGCGGATCCGCGGAGAAATCTCATGCCTGTTATTTGTAGAGGGGAATTTAGTTGATATAATGAAATCATTGCACTAGCATTCATTGCACTAGCATTTCAAAAGTAAAATGTATACATCTGGCCAGACATCTGATGATCTAATCTCTGGAGCTGTGTGTTGCATTTTCTTTTCAGCGCAAACAGTGGAATATATTGATTATGGAATGGATGTCTTTCAAATGTGGTTGACTTTATGTTCATCCTGTACACAGCAAGCTTTCATAACTATTTGGCTTCGTACAGGTAACCTTTGTCATTTTACTGCTATGTCGACAAGTTGTATAATTGTGTGTTCTCGCAGGGTGGTGTTATGCAATGAGTGAACATTGTGTAAGACATGGTAACAGAAGTTTGGTAGTCTTTGACATATTTCAGAATCTACGGCAAGAAATTATGTCATATCAATGTGGCACATGGCAACCAGAAATACATCATGTTGCAAAATAGGATTTTGCCATCTACACTTTACCAGTTACAATGTGTTGCAGTAAATTGAATATAAAATTAGATTGCATGTCAAAAAAAAAAATACACTATACTTGCAAAATATACGAAAGTAATAATATATGCAAACTAAATGTATGTTTATGTATATATATATATATATACATAGACATATACATATGCATATATAGCAATATATACATAGACATATACATATGCATATATAACAATATATACTGTGTATATATCTATATCTATATATACATGTATATAGAAAACAAGCTGGAAATGCACTTTTCTCCAAGAAATTATGTGTTTATTTCACTCAAATTTACTGTACCCCACGCTTTCCTCAAAAGTCTTTACAGGATTCCTGAAGGTGTGAGATGCTGAAAATTTGAGTCAAATAAATATGAAAGTCATTGGCCAAAAATGCCAGTTGCCAGTTTGCTTGTTTTTTGCTTCTTTGTGAAGCCATTAAATAAAATATCAACATGTTTACATGTACAATATTTACGTATGTGTATATTCAACATTTGTGAATCATATCAAAATTACATGTATTATGTCCCGCATAATAAAAGGTGTATTATATTTTTAAGAACTTCACCATTATGGTTTATTTCAAACTTGTGATCATACCATTTCCTTATACAGAATTTTGTTTTTTTATTTATCTAGTGCTGCAGCTAAACATTCAAGTTTGGAGAATTTGGTATTTGAAGATGTCCTGTATATGTACGGTTTTTTATCACTTTTGCTTTTGGTAGGATTTTTCTGACATCAAACACATTTTTTATAACAAACCCTCACCCCGTAGTACAATAAATATGCTAACGGGTAACATCATGGAACTTGCATAGGTATGTGAAAACAAATCACATCAAGTCAGCATGGTAATGAAAGGATACTGATAATTAATTCTGGATATGTATCAAGTAATTATACAAAATATAACAAAGTGATTCAACGTGGAAAAAAAAAAGAAAAATGATATGCCAAGTACTGAATGAATTGGAGTTGTCATGGGTTTCCTTTTTACTCTCTATTTTCAAATTATATAGGTAATAATTGAAGTAATAATTCACAGATCTCCAGCTTTCCAGTTATAAACCAAAAATTGCTGGTAGTTTAATACTATGGAACATCTGTTCACTTCTGTGCAACAAAAATAATGGTGATAATGATAACACTACGTATTGTCACTAGTTAAGTAAGAAAAAAATCATGAGAATTTTTATCATTAATTATTATTATTCAAATGATTGATCACATACATGTATACATGTACATAGATGTACATATACACACACATGTATAGACATGTGTGTGTCAGCATTCAATATTATATTATAGTGCATTGTGTGTTTTCACATTTTCAAACCACCTTCTGCCCTCATCCTTTAGTCTTTCTCACATTCATGCATGATACCCTGGTCATTATTCTTCCATAGAGACTATACCCCCAGCATCTCTTCTTTACATCTTAATTCTCCCCCCCCCCCATCTCTCTCTTGTGCACACTCTATCTCCTACCCCCCCCCCCACACCCCATCCTTTCCCGTCGCTATTGCTATTAGGCAGCATTCTGCAACCCACACACGACCGCCGCGACCCCAATCTCTAGCTGCCTGTACATTGACGTCATGGGCCAGCCAGGCAGGCAGTTTGCGAGAGCAGCGCCTGCTGTGTTTGGCCACTAGAGGGTGTCCTTTAGTCTCCAGGCTGCAACTGGCTGATGTTGTTCAGACCCGCCAGCCTTGAGTGGTCCTGAAAAGTTTCCATGTGCATCTAGTTCCTTCCCCCCCCCCCCCCCCCATTTCTCTTAGATCAAGCTGGGGTCTCTGCCTTCCTTCAGGTACAGAAACACCTGTGTATGATTATATTTATATTTATATTATATTCATATGATTATATTTATCAATCATTTTGTGTTGGATGTAATATGATTAGCATTGGAAAATTGTTTGTTACATTGCAGATACTTTGTGAAAAATGCAGAAACCAAATCAAAACAAATCAAACCTGTTTACTCATGTGAACACACTGATACCCTCATTTCATAGAAGACTAAACGAACCATGCTTGCAATTTAACGCCAGGGTATTACTATTCACACATTATACTTTTCATGGCACAAGCAAAAGGTTGAAGGAGCTCCATCTTCAGTATTTCTTTTATTTGAAGGGCTTTTGTGATTTCGTGTGTTTCGAGACCGGCACACCCCACACTTCCCCTACATGCAAGGTCATAGGCCAATGATTAACAATAATCACTAAATTTAACTTGATGACTGAAGTATCATTTTTTTTTTTCTGTTCATTCACTCTTGGTATATTAACTACAAATCTTCTTTAGTAAGAAAATGACATCTCCTGAGAAAGGTAAACAGATTCGAGAGTGATGACGAATAAATGAATGTAAACCTTGTAATGGTAGAATGATCAAAACTATATTGAGCTGATGATAATTTCAAGAAGAAGAAATGTGAAAATGACAGCTGTCATAATGGTTACCATAATGATGATACTGGGGATAATACCAATAATTCCAGTCATGGTAAATTATGATAACAATAATGATAAACAGCAGTGATAGAAGTAATGAAAATGAATAAAATGATATGTATATAAATTGATAATAGATGAAAGTAAATAAATTAATTGGTAAATAAATGGATAAGTACTTGAATTAGTCTACAGAGAATAAATCAACTGATAATAGATGAATCTTATCAAATTGAATAATTGCTGTAACGATGATAGTAGTAATATTAAAAGTGATAATTACAATGTTGGTATTACTCTCATTACTACAAATAATACAACCTTTAGAATTATATACCAAGTATCATGAATAGAAGCAGCAGTCTTGTTGGTAGTATTGGCAATTAGTCCACACCTAACTGAGAAGTAAATTTTAAAAATGAACCCTGGAAACTCCGTAAATACATATCTTGAATCTATGTGTATTGAACATTGCCAAAAAAAGAAATGAAAATGACTCAATAATTTGACATGCCACTTTACCTTGAAAGGAGACTAGTCAATCACAGGTTGGTATAAAATTTATTTTGCTTATTTAATCTATAAATCCAGTTACAGCAATATTTTTCTTTCTAAATATTGTTTGATCTTACCTAATGACTAATACTCATGAACAATTCAAGCTTTTGGCTGCCAGGCGTGTGAATTTAATCAAGACCATTTTATTTATCCATGTATTTATCTATCTTCTGACCACTACACAGAGGGGGTCATTAAGACAGGTTTAGGGTGATGGAGATTACTTCTAAACTCTCCCAGCCCCCTCATTCCACAGAAAAGAATCCACTGCCGAATGTAAGGTGGAAGAAATGTGCATTTGATAACTTCCGTCTTTGACGTCAATACTTCCGCGAAAAATCACCTGAAAAATTATCTCGCTCACTGATAGGGAACCGATGCAACTCCATACATTACGAGTGAAATGAGTGTAATGTGAAGCCGAACAGGGAGGGGAAAAAAATGAATTCATTATCACGATCTTTTTTTCTTTTTTAATGCTTGTCTGGATGTACACTTGTGTGTTCCTCGAGGGGGGGGGGGTGGTAATGAGGCAGAGAAAGAGAAAAGAAGAAAGCATGAGAGAGAAGAATTCTCATATCAGCATCATTTTGGATATATTCTGCCGGATGAAGGCAAGACTCTGACGCTATAACACAATGGCTACTCGCGGTGACCAATGATATAAATCGTATGAAGGTTGGCCAAGGAAGGAAGAGGGACTGAATACGGAAGGAGAGAAAGAGGGGGAAAAAAAGGGAAAGGTAAGGGAGAAACAGAGACTAAGAAAAAAAAAAATCACCCTTCCCTGAGGCAGACAAACTTTGCTTTCTATTGGCCAGCACCCACAAGCTACAAAGAATTAGACTAAATCAAATTTCGTCTGTTGGAGTAGACTCTAGCGGTATGACGTCATTACTCCACTACAGGTCAGGGATACCGGAGACCCACAGGATTTCGCTCTCTTTCATTTTGTTTCGAGGATCCTTTCTCTTTTTTTTTCTTCGTCTTCTTCTACATATCCTTCCTTTTTGTCATTCCTCCTAATTTTTTTTTTCCCCTCCTTGGTGCTCTTATTTCGTCTGCAGGTCAGAAGTAGTGATAAGTATCAATCACCACACATTCTCAATGTACAAAGGAAAACCCCCATCTCTAGAGAGTCTACTCTCATATCATTACCCTTTCAAATTTTTTCGCATCTACCACAAAGCTCGCTTCCGCTTCCTGTCCTCACAGCTCCACACAAATCGGCTACCGACTCGTCTCTTTCAGACTCAGGTGAAATTTTCTTCCACTAACTATTTACTCTGTCATTACACAATAACGCATTTATTACACGCCATTCATTATTGATGTTATGACTTGATATCCGCGCAAATGCAGACGTCAATGCATTTGTTGATTTTTTTTTTCTTCAAACTGTCAAATTGTGTAGCTTTCACAATATTCAGACTGATCCTGGAATGACATGCTGTATTGTCAGAAATGAATACTTCTCCATTGACAATACTTTGTTTTTCAAACTTTTTAGCCCTCCAAGTTTTGTTTTGTTTTTCACTGAATCAGATCAAGCATTTCGACAAGTCAATAAACTGATATTTATCCTCGATTCAACTAGAAAGCTAAAAATTTGCACACATATTCTTTTTACTTTCATTTAGATACAGACAAATGTTGAAGTGACTTTCATTTTGTACCCAAAAAAAAATCTGTTATGTGTACCTGATATCAAATGAATGTATCTCGTATCTTCATAACATTCATTCGTTGTTGTTGTTGTTGTTGTTGTTGTTGTTGTTATTGTTTTCTCCTTCTTCTTCATTGTGCTAAGATTTGGAATTTTGTTATTGAGGCTTTGTAAAAAGTCAGCAATACTTGCTTTTAGCATTGATCTTTGAAGTATGATGAATGTCCACCTTCCTTTTAAATATCTCTTAAGAGTCAGAATGTAGACTTATGTCCATGCATCACATCAAATCAAATGGCCTTATGACTTTCTGCTTGTAAAGCAATGGCACCTTTAATGTACATGTCCTGTATGTAAGTTGAAAACTTGCAGTATTGTGATTTCCACATACAGAGACAATTCGCTCCCTTTTGATGTACTCTTGTGTAACATGCAGATGTCCGCATGGTACCCTATTCCTTTCTATTTTTTTTTTTTGCATTGTTTATTGACTTCTTTTCAGCTCAGCAGGGGAAAATTACACTATCACCAGACTGTAACAAGTCCTAGTAAAAAATAGTGATATGTGAGTGTCATACAAGATAAGCACCTGTATCACATTCAACTGTTTATCTAGGCTCTCCCATTGGTAAAATGTGCAATGAATTAATTAAACGCACACACAATGTAAAGCATGTCATTTGTGTAATTACAAATATAAGTGAAATCTGATTTGTATAGGTGTGGTTTAATTAGTTGCAATCATCTTTATCTTTTATCGAGGGAAAGTCTTAGAAAGGATCTAAACTCAAGTTACACTGTAATAAATTATGCTTCCTGTCCATCACAGCACATTTAACTCTTACTGTGCCAGAACTTTGGACAGAGTGTACAACGGTATGGGGTTTTTTGTGATAATTGGCAGCACAGGACACCAAGTGTTAAGTCTGTTTTGTTGAATCCGCAACCAGTCGATGTGAGCTGCATGGTATGCAGTGTTATGTGTTTTCATGTGCCAACCAAAAATGACCTCAACATTTGAGAAAGGAATAGATGCTCTGCTTGTTAGAGTTGGTATGATGAAGTATCCGATGCACCGAGGGGGGGAAAGAAGAGCCCATCTCGTGGGCCGGTAACCGACACTGACACTGGAAACGGTCGTCATGGATGCCTCTCCCGTCCTGGACATCTCATCAACAAGCATTATGCAGTGTGCTGCTACCACGCCATACCTTATATACGCATCAGCGCGGGGACCAAATGTTTTCAGCTTACAAGGGACTTAATAGTGAAGTGATTATCTTACAGCCGCACGTATGGCCGACGGGCGATTACACGGTGGAAACGGAGAGGGCTTTGGATTCAGACGTACGTAGCCGAGAGATATTAGGGAATTACCCCCTTTTGCTGGAGTGGTTGTCATACACACCATCGAGCTGCTCCTGAAATCCTTGCCCCCGTCCGGGGAGAGATGGCGTAGAGAGGATGTGCCTAATGTTACATGATGTCATACCACCGCGATCTCCCCCACCCCCACTCCGCTGCCGAGAAATCGAACGGAATCATTCCCACCGTTTCCACGCAAGGAAGGCGTCCGGGCAGCAGCGCTGAGAAAGAACTGACGACATATCGCCACGGTTACGCACTCCTCCGGGAAGACAGGGGCATAATTGGTGTATCCCCTAAATCACCATCGACAAATTCCACTTAAATTTGACAAATTTCTCTGCAATCAAAGTGCTTTCATCTCCCGTAATTTAATCGTCCATATCTCTGGAAGACGATCTGCGGTGATAGAGGTAAGAGGAATGTGGGATAGAAGAGGTGGGAGGAAGAGAGCTGGAAAGAAAAAAGGGAAAGAGAGATAGAACGAGAGAGAGAGAGTGGGGGAGGAGGTGTCAAGGCTAATGGCCCCAGAGCCCTGCTGTAAGCCTTCACCTGATTATACATCAGACTCCATCCCCGGCTCAGAATCTTACACCCCCCTGTCCCCAACATGATAAACCCACAAAGCTGCCTTTTCACCACCATTTCCAACTTCCGTAATATCATGACTGTTTGGGATGGTTCTTTTTTCCCCCCATCACAAACACACCCACACTCATTCACATTCCTGCATGCCTACACACATGTGTGTACATCCTACATGACATCATACATACACTGTACATTATACATACTTTAATACATAATATACACACATAATACATACATACACATGCACACATACACACAAGCAGACACACATACAAACAGAGATATGTGTACATACACCCACGCATACATACACAAAAGAACATGTGGTCTCATTCAGAACAGCTAATGAGCAAAAATGCAGTACGTGTTTGTAATACCCATAGCGGGAGTTTATTATCTTGAACAAGTTCTCACCTCAAGTCTGCTTTTGAAAAATCACACCACAAAACTAGAGACTTGTCGACCAACATCATCGCAAGCATAGTACAGGAAGTGAAAGGCATCATGGGATA
This sequence comes from Diadema antillarum, assembly GCA_030407125.1. Classification (NCBI taxonomy): domain Eukaryota; kingdom Metazoa; phylum Echinodermata; class Echinoidea; order Diadematoida; family Diadematidae; genus Diadema; species Diadema antillarum. Next base: position 117,902 of record JASTSM010001600.1, read on the forward strand.
TGACTGAATCGACGGTCCTAGTTGTATGGGAATGACATACCAGATGCATTCTCTCATCTCGTCAAAATTTGTTTTCATTGCATGAATCTTTTCCTGAACAACTCAAAAATCAGGGTCTAGCCACATGGTGACACGACATTTGCTCCTGCGACAATTGCTCCAGTCTTATTTTCTCTAAGGACTTAGGGTTAGGGTTAGGGTTGTGATAGGGTTTTAGGTTTGGTCTGATGTGAGAATTAGGATTAGGGTTAGGGTTATGTTTATGGGTTGAATTTACGTTTGGCTTAGCATGCAGATATATCATGGGAGTAATTGTCGCAGGAGCAAATGTCATGGAACCCTGCCACATATCATATTCAAATTTACGTCAGTAGCATGTTTCCCAGAATTTGACTTCGGGATCTGAATTCAGAGCACAGGCATACGCCATGCTTTTCATTCTTGCAAGTTTCTGCTTCACAATCCTTTTGAAAATGAGTAAAATGCTTCTGAATCAAAGTCATGATAAGCATTAAATAATTCAGGTAGAGACTGATGAAATTGCATAATTCTGAATTCTTTATTGCAATTAGGAGAAAACATTGAGTGCATTCAGCATCAAAGTATAGAATGCATGTAGTCAAATTACTAAATGAAGGTGTCTCAATTTATGTTCAGATCTTTGTGCAACCTAACTTTATCTCATCTTCTTTTCTTTTCTTTTCTTTTTTTCTCTCTCCCGGCTTGCTGGCAGAAAGGAGGGCAGCCTGTAACCATGATGCAGTAATTTTGCGGTCAAGGAATAATAACAACAGAAGGAATCATGACACTGCTCTACCAGATGTACTAGTCATGGGAAAGGTATGTTGATATAATTGTTCATCCTTCCTATAACGATGTACTTTACTTGGCATTCTGAGCTCTGGTTGTATCAAATTCTTTTTATAAAACACTTAAAGTTGTCTGAAAGTGATAGCTTTCACTCCATCTCAATTCAAGTGCACAACTGTAATGAATGCTAATAACTTAACTTTTTTTTAATTGGTTCAAACTTTTAATTGGAGTATACACCATACTTTATCTGGAAGATATGATAATAATTTATTTGGGGACAAGCTTTTTTATGTTTGTTATTTCATATGGGGAAGTTTTGTTTTGTTTTCCCCTCTTTTTTAATATGTTTTTTCTTTTAGATTAAGCTTCAGAGAGAATCTTTAAATCACCAAGGAACTACATTGGCCACTCGGTTTCTATCCTCCAAGAAAATGTAGCGCTTTAGCTGGTAGACGGGAACCAAATCGTGACGTAAATGCGGATTTGGTCCCCTTCAACCAGCCGTAGCACTGCATTCGATGCAACTACAGCGTATCGACATGACTCCCGACACCCTCTAACCCACCTCATCATGCAAAGCACTACCCTTGCTGCTTCAGAGGGCCGACCTACAAATTTGTACACTGAATGGGTGAAGACAAACTTTTGAAAAGAGCAGGTTTGTACAAAAAAATGTCAAGACACTATTGCCTTTAACAGTTCTGTTTTAATTCAATAATCAAAACAATCTATAAACATATTCACATATACAACTGTATAATAACAAGTTGGGTTTTTTTCTTTCTCTCCGTCCCTCATTATACATGAAGGCATACAAAGTGATAACTTATCATCATAATTGGAACACTGACTTTGTGATAATAATTTTTATTGATTGAATCAAAGTCTTGTTATGAATATTACTTGAATAATGGCATTTTCTACATGTCAATTGTAAAAGGTTTATACTATTATCATATCTTTACAGAAATTCTAACAATGAAAATTGGTAGATATTTTAAAACAAAACAGAAAGTGGGTTGATTTTTCATTCTTATTTATACAAAAGGATCATTTACATATTATCCATGACAGCACTGCAAAAAGAGTCTCAGAGAGAACAGTCTCGTATTTTGTGTTATATCATCTCTTCTCTTATGCAAGAAAATGTGACCATGGTAATTGAATGCATTAGTTTGCACCACCTCCCATTGAGTGTATAAGGGTATTTTTTTTTTATCTCTATTTCTTTTCGCACAAACGTTTAGCTGCACGTACTGTACTTGACATTCACCTTATTTTGCTTGTGGCAGGTTCTGGCTATTTGTTTGCTTAATTTGTTTGTTGTTTGTTTGTTGTTGTTGTTCTTATTATTTTGCTTGTAGGGTTTGGCTGTTTGGTTGGTTGGCGGATGTTGTTGTCGTCATCATTGCAGTTGTTGTTGTCGTTGTTGCAGTTGTTGTTGTTGTTGTTGTTGTTGTTGTTGTTGTTGTTGTTGTTGTTGTTGTTGTTGTTGTTGTTGTTGTTGTTGTTGTTGCCTTCACTGACAAGCTACATTAAATGTATTTCAGTCTGTGACACATTCAGACATTCCATATTCACCTGCTATGCTCACAGGAAATAACAGTGCGCAGAGTATGACATCCCAACCTACGTCGCACATACACCTGTATACAGCAGGTGCCTTATCGTGCAAGGAAAGATACAGATAAATATTTCCATGGGAGCGTTACCTAAGTTTAGCCCCTGGAATATTTCAGAAACTACTATATAATGTGGCTAAGAGTAATATCTATCATTACCGCCTTCAATAATTTCATTGCCTAAATAAAATCAGTAAGATTACTGTTGAAGTAACACGGTAGTAAAATTGTAATATTACTCGTAGTACAATGTAGACATACACTGTAGTATAGTAGTAACAGAAGTAGATAGTATTGGCGGTAATACCAGGTAGATATCAGTGGTAGTGGTAGTAGTAATACTAGTAGTAGTAGTAAAAGTAGTAGTAGTAATACTAGTAGTAGTAGTAAAAGTAGTAGTAATAGTAGTACTAGAAGTAGTAGTAGTAGCATAGCAGTTGCAGTAGAAGCACCTAGTGGCGTTTACTGCACTTTAGATTTTTTTTTCATGCAATTCTATGCTAACCAAGTCAATATGCCTAGATTTCTACATAATTTGTTGATTTATTACATAATTTGTTGATTTGTTGATTAACATTCATTTCAAGTAGTCATGCTTAATGTCTAGAAGATTGTACTCACTGCAGCACCTAGGCCACATTACTACTGGTGTGACTATAGTTCTATGCATTATGGGATTCTCACTGACTTTGTAACATTGTAAACATATGTCATGGGCATTCCTCACAAACCTTACTACATTTGCGGCAACCAACATATATCCAGCAGTACATGAAACTTGTGGCACAGTTTTCTACTTTTTATATTCTATTTCTCCTTCTCGAGATGGTCTTGGTTTGTCTCTTCCATCTTGTATTCTTTCTTTCTTCTTCTTACTGTTTTGCCATATTTTTGTCACTTCTATACATTTTCATTCTTTCTCTTTCTTGTTCAAATCTTTGTCTCCTTATCTTCTTCTCCATCTTCTATTTTCTTTCTCTTCATTTCCTTATTATTTTCCTCTACATTTTCCTTCTTCAATGAATTTTCTTCTTCATATTTTCTACATCTTTTTTATTTTCTTCTTTAAGTTTTCTTCTCCTATATATGTTCTACCTCTTAAAAATTCAATTTCTTTCAATCATCTGTAACTTCTACATACTTTTCTTTTATTTTATTTTGTATTTCTTTATATTTTCGACTAATCTTTACTTCTTTATATCTTTTTCATCTTTCTATTTATTTTTCTTCTTTCTATTTCTACTTTTTTGTTTTCTCATCTATATTTTCTACTTCTATTTTCTTCTTAAAACTGTATATTTCCTTTTCATATTTTCCAAATCTTTATTTTTTCTTTCAATTATCTTCTTCTTCATATTTTCTACTTCTATTATCTCCTTCTTTATATTTCTACTTATTTCTAGTTGCTTCCTTGTATTATCTACTTCTTTCTATTTTCTACTTCTTTTTGTCTCCTTTATGTTTTCTTCCTTCAGCATTTTTAGACTTTTTGCCTTCCTTAGGTGAAATTTGTTTAAAGGACAAGTCCACCTTCATATACATAAGGATTGCGAGAATGCAGCAATATTAGTAGAACACATCAGTGAAAGTTTGAGGAAAATTGGACAATCCGTTCAAAAGTTACGAGTATTTTAAGTATCTGCGCAGTCACTGCTGGAAGAGAAGACTACTACAGTGTATGATGTCACATGAGTACAACTATATAAGGAAAATAAAAAGAGAATTTCAAAAAAACTTTACTTTTTGCATAAAGTGCATAGTTCTTTGACTTGCTACTGACGTATGTTAAGGGTAATATTATTCCCCCTGCCTTCTGAAAGAGAGAGAAGTTGAGTGTTCTTTTGTTATGCGAGAAAATTGGAAATATGTTGAATTTTCTTTATTCTTTCTTTATATTGTTGTACTCATGTGACATCACAAGCTATAGTAGTCTTTTCATCCAGCTGTGACTGAGCAGAAACTTCAAAAATTCATAACTTTTGAACAGATTGTCCAATTTTGCTCAAACTCTCACAGATGTGTTTTACTAATATTGCTGCATTCAATCAACCCACATGTCTATGAAGGTGAACTTGTCCTTTAAGTTTCAATCAAACTTTGTTCAGTCCTCTCACCACTCATCAAATGCAGACTTAATCTGACGAAATGAAAACAAGATTACACAGTAGCCATGGTCATACTGACAAAATGTAACACAAAAAAAAAAAAATGTTTAGTTCGCCAAGTTTAAGTTCTCAAAGTCTTGCTAGTGTGACCACAAATTTTGTGACAACTTCTCACAAAACTTCTCCAGATTATTCCCATTCAAGCTAAGGAAATTTCCAGAACCCTTGCATATAGTCTCTAAGCTTGTGCAGTCAGAATGCTTGCAACTTGAACTTTACAAAGCTTGTCGTGTGACCAGTCCACCACCTGTTGGCGGGCAAAACCTCCGAAGCACACGCTCATTGGGATGCACATGTGTGCATTGTGACATCACAGTCATCAGCTTTCAGATGCCACCTGCTTTCTTCTTTGTTGCACATGCGCACAAATGACCCTAACTCAGAAAACTCAAACTTCGAGAAGTTTGGCTGTCAGTGTGAATTGACAAGCAAACTTCGTGAAGACTTCTTGAAGTCAAACTTTAAGAAGTTTTGCTAAAGTGTGACTGCAGCTAGAGAGTGCAGTTCGCAGCTCGTTCTTACCTTGGATTGCCCCGCAGCGCGGCGTGGTGAAGAGCGTTGAATCCGTTGTTGTTCGTCACACAGATGTCGGCGTTGTGGTCCAGGAGAAGGGAAAGGATGTCATCCCGCTTCTTGCTGATGGCATCGTGGAGGGGAGTGTCACCTTCAGAATCCTGGAAGACACAAAGATGGTGATTAACGTGTTAACCTGTTGAGGACGCGTCCCCGAATACGCTCGGGCAAGTGTCTATGAGAAATGTGTGTTGTAGCAAAATCAGTCCGTCCTCAAAGGGGTTAAGGTGGCAAACACACTGGCTCAGAGACTAGGTAGTGACTCGAGTCTCATTGGTTGCAGAGTGGTCATGGAGACATCTCCACGGCGACTCCACGACCAGCAAAAGACTAGATTCTCCAGGAGACGAGTCTGGTCTCCGGGAAGTCGCAGGAGAATCAAACATGTTCAAAGTTTTCGAAGACTCTTTTCAGTCTCCAGCTGGTCTTGGAGACACCTCTGGGATGTTTCCCCGATATCTCCTCAGTTGTGAGCAAGACATGGAGACTAATTGTGTCCATGAGATCTTTGAGACATCTCTGCAAGCTTTCAGAGACTCATTAGCAACCTACAGGAGATGTAGCAGAAACGCCTCCGCAACTGAAAGGATGTCTCTGGGTCTAAACAAGCATCCTCCAGAGAGATGCGTCCTTCACCCTTTTTGTACATGCCAAATACAACAAAACTGAAAACCATTAATGCCTTTAAATATCACATGCTTTTGTATTACTTTTGCTTTGTCTTTGTTTGTTTTTTTCTGCCTTTAAGCTATCACCTGACATTTATGGAGATTGAACACAGCCCAGAAAGTAGAGATCTAAGACCATTACAAAAGCAATTTTCCTGGAAGGAATGAATATTGAATGGGAAGGAAAGTCATTGTCCATTCCCAGTGACAATCTTATGTCCTTTTAGGGGTACAACAGCTAGGATTTGGACAGGACATCACTTACAAGCATAATTTACCATTTGCAGACAAAACAAAAATCCAGCATTAGTGCTTCAAATAATTCTAAACTGAGAGTTAGGGATAGAAACAACCAATGTAAAAATCTGAACCAGTATAATCGATGTTAAGTATTGTGAAATATACAAAATGTGAACAATAATTAAAACAAAATTTTTTCCAGACTAAACCATCTACATTTATGGTTTACTGAGAAAAATTGTGATATCTCCTTACAAATTAGGCTTTATAGCAAAAAATGTATATGATAGGATATTTTGTGATACAACTGATCTACATTATACGCATCAAAACTGATATCTTGAACATTTTTTTAAATCATTGTTCCCAAAGGTAAACAGAAACTTTAAATGATTATCATATCAATTAATTTACAAAAAAAAAAAAGATTTTCACAATTTGAGATACAAGGTTTTGTCACCTCAGCAATGACATATGACACAAATAGAAAAGGAAATCAAATACTGATGTGCAAAGTGGCAACGTCATTTCTCTTTTTCAGCTTGCCTTTTTTAGGGCAACAAAATCATAGAGCAAACCTAAGCACTCAAAGTGAAAGCTGGGATAACACACCAAACAGAATTCATATAACAGTGTCGAACAAAGTTTGGGTTTCATTATCAAATTAGAAAAAGCGAAAGTACTTGGGCCATTCCTTCTTGACAAAGGATGGTGCCGACTCTATGCAAGAGTCTGTTTAACCCATACAATCTCAAGGAAGACTTCTTGGACTATGAGAGGACCAGAGTTACGTGACCCACTACAACAAAAGGAACAGAAAGTCGGAGGAGGACAATTTTCTGAAAATGACATGACATCATTCCCTTAGTCTTCCACTTCAATTTCATCTACAACACGACTCAATTGCGGAGATATCAATGATTGTTGGGGGCGGAGTCCAGCTGCGGCGCTAAATTCAAATCTTCGGACACGTTTCTGCTCCGTTGAAAGTCGGAAAAATCATGGCCCAGAAAAACTCTAATTTCTTGCCTTTCCTTTGATCATTTAGCTTCAAAAGTTTGGCAGATGATAGACAATACATCAGACTACAAAATTATGCCAAAAATGGAAATCTGATCGTTTTGACCAATTTTGATGATCTGGCTTCAAACTCGATTTTCTCAGCTCAGCCTTCAGCGATTTTAGGATCCTTTTGTTGTGGCGAGTCACAAATTTTCTAAGCAGAGGAGTTTGAAAGGTGTACACAAAGCAGCTGAGTTAGTGATCCTCGTACGTGTGTGGCATATAGGGGAAGAAGGAGAGTGAAAGGATGAGAGAAAAAGAGATAGATAGAGAGAAAATAAAGAGAGAGAGAGGGAGGAAAGGAAGGGGAGATGTGACAGCAAGATACATTCCTGAGAGGGCACAAATGTTTTGTCTTTGCCAACTTTGGCACACAACTTGCCTGCTCCGCCCGAGCACTTTCTCTTTCTTGGTTCTTCTCGCCATCGGCATCGATTGACTACAAACCACATAGCAAACTCGCTACGATAAATAGAAAACATTTTTGTATCCGTGGGCAAACGCACATAGCTGGATGCATACTATGCATCCTCCCCCCCCCCCCCCTACATTTTTCTATGAAGAGTATGTGATAGACACTCTACACCTGATCAAATTGCTACCAGCAGCTGGTATCAAGAAACCACCTTTGTCATTTCTGAAATATTTATTGTGACCTCTACTAAAGTATTATCTCCCACCATTCCACTCATACCAACTTGCACCATAGAAGATGATATAGATAGATAGATAGTGGATTCCTGCCTAAAATGAGAACAACACATCATACACATAAAATTCTACCAATATCCATCTCACTGTATCATCATCCATCTATTCAACATCTCCTCCTCTCTTTGGTTACTTCATTTGAAACACACAACAAGAGTGTTTCAATATCCCTAGTACACTTTTTTTTGCTCTTTTTTTTTTCTATTCATACTTAAAGGGACTGTACAGTACTGGTTGAGGTGGGGATTCATGTTTTGAGCATTCCTAAGTAAGATAATGAAAAACCTCTCATGAAATATGAAAGAGCATGTAATTTTAAGAAGGATTCAACATTTATTTGATGAAAGTTGGTTTTCAAATGGCTGAGATATCCAAAAAAGTGATTATTATAAAAGGCGACATGCCACACCTTTTATTAGGATCTCTTTGTTTCACCTTGTTTTGGGGTATCTCAGCCATTTCAAAACAGATTTTCATCAAATAAACTTTTGATACCCCTTAGAATTGCATACTCTTTGACATCTCATAGAGTGGTTTCTGAATATCTCGCAAAACGTTAAAAGCTAAATCCTCACCTTAACCAGAACTGTACACACCCTTTAATTGTTCAGCTTGTAGGCCTACATGTATTATCATCTTCTGCACAAAATGTTGTTGGGCTTTTTTTTTTCCAAAACTGGCAGAAATATCCTTCCACTATATTACTTTCTCTTCCAAGTACAGATCCCTGCATATTCCTTCATTCCTTCAATGTCCACGATCTCTTACATTTTTCTCTTTTCTCTTGCATATCTCCTCCATTCCCCCCCCCCTTTCCTTCCTCTCCTCTCTTGCTCTATTTCATCATTTCTCTCTCTCTCTCTGAAATGTATATCAAAATATATATAATGTAAATTATATACATATGTATACAATGTATATGTATGTATGTATATGTCTGTATGTTTGTATAATGATATATTCATATTTTGTCCGGTCTCTTTCTCTCTCTCTAGATATGATGTATTTATGTATGTGTGTCGATATGTATTTATATTTTCTTCTCTATCTCTCTCTCTCTCTCTCTATATATGTGTGTTTGTGTGTATGCATGTATTCATATTTTCATCTCTTTCCCCTCTCTTTCCATATATATATATATATATATATATATATATATATATATATATCCCTCTCTCTCTCTCTCTCTCTCTCTCTCTATCTCTCCTCACTATTTTCTTTCCTCTTCAGATACCACTTCCCTTAACCCTCCTTCAGCCTCCTCCACTCTTGCATTACTGGAATACACCCCATACCAGGCAAGTTTGAAAAGTTGTCATCACTGAGCACCCACACATAACTCTTATGCAAAGATATGCTTCGGACAGGATGAGGAATATATGTTTAGCCCAGTTTGCAAGACACACAAAAGCAGCAATTAATGCACAACCACAAACTGGCATGCTCCCAATTAATCAATGGCTGCTCCTTGTAGCAAGGCTATGAGTATGTTGCCTCTCTACACTGAATACAAGAGGATCACATCCCCGACATCATTCTCGGACAATTTAACATTTCCACTTCAGATATAAGATGGAGATTTAAAGGATTTAGCATTTAACCTATTATAGCCTTAGTTCAAGACACATCTGGCTAAATAGAAATAACAACAAAATATATTTTGCATAAAGATGCATTCTCTAAAACAATGAGTGCAGGAAAAAAAAAGATTTTTTTTCAATTTCTCTTCTAAACAATGATTTTTTTAAAATAAATATGCAAATGCCTCATCAACTAAAAAATTACCTACACCAGCTTTACTGGAGTGAAGACTACAATATTTTAAAGGATGAATCAGGTATTGATATGTCCAGATTTGACAAATAGAATAAGATTGCAATCACTCATGAGTGGTCACATAAATACATTAACACATGTGCGGTCTGTGATGTAATGAGGATATAATCAAGGTCTTTCCAAGGTGTGTTCAATGAAATGACATATTATTTGATGTCAACAAGGCACAACATCCCTAGCCACCAGGGTTTAGGGCCTGCCGAAGGGGCCTAGAAGCTCTAGAGTTGTAGATGCTCTCTGCTGCTATCTTAGGTTTATTTTTAAACATATATACCACAAAAGTAATGTTAGATGGGAGAATGCTAAATCCTCAGATGGAGAAAATTCAACCTTAACCCATTGAAGACGAGTCCAGAGTATACTCGGGCAGGTGTCTATGGGAAATGCGTGTTGTTGCATGATCAGCCCCCCAACAGGTCAAGCGGGAGACATACAGCTGGAGGTGAAAAAATTCCAACCTGAGAGGGAGAGTTGGAGTCTCTGCCTATGTATTCTGTTTCACCTCAGGTAAAAGAAACAGTATTCATTGAAAAAAAAAAGAACGAGACATTAGCCTCCTTCACTCATCAGTATATCTTATCACTTTAAGCCACAGCTTCAATTGAAAACAGCACATAATTTCATAGCTTTGTATTCTTTTCTCAAATTGAATGACATGGAGGTCATTGGTACAAAGCTTCCTATATCAAAGAAGCATCTAGTATTCCCGTTTGTACAGACTGCTTGTGTGTGCACGTGTATACTACCAACACAGAAAGCAATGTGTGGGTATACACAAAGAAGGACCCATACAAGTACCACGAATTATCCAACAAAGCGCTGGTGTGTGAAGTCCTTTCCTTGGCACATGTGGCGAAATCAACAAGGTGGGGGGAAACAGAGTTCAGATGGGTCCCCGAGAATGCAACCTAGATGTTACCGACAACCTAGTGCCGCCGACGACAACGTTCGAGTCTGGGCAGACTAGCAGCTAGCCTCATTTCAGAACTCACGGATCTTGATCACAGTCTAGATGATGGCTGATTCATGCCTTCTCACAGAGAGGATATTGCCATTGGAAAGCGGAGACTAGAAACTTAAGTGTTGTACAGGCCATGCAAAGATGGGGATATGAATATTGCTGGAATGTATAGCACAATAAAACACAGGACTCAGCCTTGAATCAAGGCCATAGCATAATGTACAATAGAGACCTTAGAAGCTATGCAAGGAATCTGAAATCGACCTAAACGTTCCCTGAACTTTGTCAATTCCCTGCCTGCATCCTACAGTTTCTTTTTCCTGGTTTATCCTCACATGTATCTATATCCACATCTTTCACTCATTCCATTAGCTTACCTTGTCCTTTTCAATGCTCCAAACATTTCATCAAAATTACAGCAATTAGTATACAGTGTATTATCCATTTCCTCTCAGCTGCACGTAATCAAGATGCAGGACCCTACGCAGACAAAACAAGAAGAGTCTTGAGAGGAGCCTAATCCACTTGCAGCATGCATACTAAGACCACGTGCCACGGGTGCACATGTGTGATATCTACACGATATGACACACACACACACATAAAAATGAAAAGCTGTTTCAGACTTAGACCCCGTTTACGTGAGGGGCCGGGCCGAGCCCGGCCTCAGTTGCAGGGCCGAGCCTCGCAATTCTGTCCGTTTACACTGCCAGGCTTGGCCAGGGCTTTTAATTCAAACCTTTCAATATTTTGTCATAGTGGCGCTCTGCTTGTAAACAAACGCAATTTGGTATAGTCTGGTTTCCAGACCCTTTGCCAACTGGATTCCGTGGCGACAAAGTTGCCATTCGGCAAAGGCCTTTGCAGAAGGAAAAATCCTTTGCAGGACAAAACCACCTTAAACTTTTCTAGTTTTCGACGTTGAGGGGGTTAATATCCTGAATAGCGAAATAGTACGGACAGAGGGTCTGGAAGCCAGACTAAATTTGGTACCGCATTTGACCCAGTTTGCGTTTACTGTGAGAAAAGGCCGAGACTACCTCCAGAGCTTAGCCAAATGTGCGGCCGATTTTGGCCCCGCATTTGGCCTTTTGCGCGTTTACACTGAAATGAAGGCCGGGCTCGGCCACGGCCGAGCCCGGCCTTTTCATTCACTGTAAACGGGGTCTTAGTAAAGAACTTGTTTGTAATCACATATCTGAAACAGATTGCCCTTTAGGCAGGGGTACAAAAATAACTTAGCATTTAATTAATGTTTAATTTAATTAGCATGAAACATGATTTTAGGCACATCCAGACACAAGTTCTTGGTATTAAGTAAAAATTCCTCCTGGTCAGATTCAGGACATAAATCTTGCTCAGAAAGGATAAAAAATGAAATAAAACTATGAACACATTAAAAGGAAATGGTCCTCCTTACCCGTCCTCCTTGTGGGACACAACATCATCATCATCTTGAACTTGGCTCTCCTCGCCCGATGCGTGATTTATGGATGGTGTGAAATCATTACAGCAGAGACTTTTAGTGTGTGTTAAATGCGTGATCTACTTTGATTGACAGTTATCTAGCCTTATATCGCTGATCTTTGTACAAAGATGGCTCATGAATGACCTGAGGGATACTAAAAGAATATCATTACTTTGATAATGATAATGAAAATAATCATCATCATCATCAACATCATAATTATTACTGTTATTATTGTGATTATGAAATGATTATCAATATTATCATCATCACTATCATCTTCACCACCATTATCATCACTATCAATCTTATTATTATGATGACAATTATTATTATTGTTATTATCATTATTATTATTATTATTATTATTATTATTATTACTACTACTATTATTATTATTATTATTATTACTATTATTATTAGTAGTAGTAGTAGTAGTGTTATTATTATTATTATTATCAAAATCATCAATACCATCATCATTACTGGGAAAGGACCTTATCTCCATTATCTATACCTCAATATTATCCCACTACTGGGTTGAAGTACTAACTTGTTGAATATTGCAATTATTTAGAATGCACACATAAAGTACTAGAATTTCTTAAAAGGCAAACATCTTGATCACCATTCCACTGAAATCTCCACTAGAAATGTATGAAAATGACTAAATGGATAATGTTATACTCATGATCATAATACTATACCAATTAAAACAAAAATAAGCTACTTTAGGATTTGCTCTCACCATGAATGAGTTAAATGAATTTTTGTATGATTTTTGCTTTCTTTCTAGAAATTGCTCAACGCATGTTCCTCCAACCCATCATAAAAAGGTCTGGCACAATGAAATAAACTTTCATTCTGACCATAACTCAAAAGTTGTGGCAGGTTTACAAAACAGAATGTCACCGCAAGTCAGTAGTAGGAGCCCGAGACCGGTGACTCAGAATCACACTAAACATTGTTCCCCAAACCAAGGCTACCACCAACGAAGTCATGTTCTTCTTTTGGGTCGGCTCTCTGCTGTCACATTTCGTTTCAAGACCATTGCTCAGCGCCAAACTATGTCGGGACTTCACGAGAGAGACGACAGATCGCACCAATAAAATTGGAGGAAGATGAAGGCGGGGGTGGGCACGAGGAGTTGGAATTGTTCCTGGAGAGAAGTTATCACAGTTCAGGGCATGTGTGTCAATACATGCTGTAATGATGTCACACCAGCCCATAAATCACGCAGCCAGCGGAGAAAAGCCAAGTTCAAGATGAGGATGTTCTATTCCACAAGAAGGACGGGGGTGACTCAGACTCACAACACGAAAGTTTTCAACATCAAGAGATGTATGACAATAGATTCATCATAGTCATGTATTCATGTTGTTGTTGTTGGGTTTGTTTTTTGTTTATTTTGCATCAAAAATACATGTAACTTCATCATCTGAGACTGTGAGCAGCTTTGCTTTATTTTCTGGCATAAATTTTAGATTTTCCATGTCCTTCTAACAAATTATTATTATTATTATTACTATCATTATTATTATCATAATTATTATTACTATTATTACTATTATTATTATCATTATCATTATCATTATTATTATTATTATTACTACTATTATTATCATTATCATTATCATATTATATTATAATTATTATTACTATTATTACTATTATTATTATTATCATTATCATTATCATTATCATTATTATTATCATTATTATTATTACTATCATTATCATTATCATTATCATTACTACTACTACTACTACTACTACTACTACTACTACTACATATGTACGACTACCACTACTATCATTATTAACATTATCAACATTAGCATTATTATTGCATTATTATTATTTATTCGACCAGGTAAAGAATACTAGTATAGGATACATATCATAAACATTACAAACTTGAAACAAAAACTATGTTATCATGTAATTCTGTTGTGTAGCAATTATAAAATCACCCTTGCCCACAGTAGATTACATTTTTCAGAAATTTGTATCCGTTGGCTGACATATCTTCTGTCGCACCTGCATTTTGTGCCAATTCTGTAACACTGATGGATATTTTGAGTCATGAACCAGAATTCTTACAAAATGTACATCAAAAATGACACAGTCAGGGCTTCCAAATGCCAATAATACAGAATATTTTTCAGTGTGTTTGTGACTTTCACTTTCCACAGTAAGTGTTCAAAAATGTAAAAATTTACATTGCTCAGAAAATTAAGATTGAAACATCAATCTATGAATGAAAGATAGTCCATCAAGATTTCTGAAATGTTTCCTTTGTGTAGATTAATTCACAAGTTTGCTGAAAAAAAAAGTTTCAGTTACCTCTTTAGCTCTGCATTTTACTTTCTGACTATTCTACTGACATTAAATCATAGTCATAACAAATGAATCACCAGCTGTATAACCACCTTTTGCACTCACACTCCAGAACAACAGAATGAAAATCATGCAATGAAAACTTAAACCATTGAGGACAAGTCCCAAGTATACTCAGGCAAGTGTATATGGGAAATGTGCGTTGTAGCTAAATCTGCCTGTCCTCAAAAGGGTTAATACAGGAATCTAACCTCACACATTTCTGGAAATAAGCTCACCTATACACAACCCTCCAGACAAACAATTAAACAAACAAACTCACACAGACACTGATACATGTACAAATTAATAAAGATGTCAAAGACTTTTAAATTGTGAGATTCTATCAACACCACGCATTACAAAACCAACAAAAAGTCTCACCACGTGATGTTATGTGAGGACTCTAAAAAGGTGAAATGGATTACGCAAGTCAATCTTGAGCGTTCATATTTCCTGAAAGAGCTATTCTTTTTCTACATTATTCTTTAGTTTGCCTGGGATAATAAAATGAATGGGAAAAGTGTGTTTCAGCTGTTTTTCTGGTACACTTTCTTTGTAGAGTAGTGTGATTAGAGGCCCATTTTCATTTGTTAAAAATCTTTTACACACTCTTCACTTTCAATTCTAATAACTTTTCAAAGGATAACGCTAAGTAACTGCTTTGAAAGTTGGTATTAATGATGGTCAGAATGTGCAATAATAAAGTATGCTCAATTTCAGCTTTGGAAAATCTATTCATCCCTTCATTGCTAGTATTGCTATGTGGTTTACATCCTGTTTTTGTCCCATTCATCACACATGTAGCACGACTTGGTAAAGATCAAGTGCTTGAATAGACCATGTGCAATGTGTACTTCAGAGCCTCTTTTCTCAATTCACACTTTTCATATAGTGTGCTCTCTTTCCAATATTTAGATAAGTTAGGAGAGTCCATGTAAATTGAGTTATACAACATTTTAAAGCTTAGAGTCTGCACTTTCAGAATCTGCCCTTATCTAGATTCCAAGTCAGGTGAACTTTAGTTGCTTTCATGATGCAGGATCACATACAATGTAGATTGGATCATAAATTGGATCATAACTTTTTTTTCTTTTTTTTTTGCCATTCAGAAGATGGTAGCAACAACCTAAGCCCACACTTACCAATTTCATATTTTTTTAATCATATGATGACGCATGAGCTGTAGTTGGAATTTTATAGGTGGGTTTTCTTCTTTCTTCCTTTTTTTTTTTTTTTGTTCAAAGGATCATCATTAAGGAAGCTCGCTGCACAAATATTTTCCTCAAATATGACTTGCCCAGATTTTATGATGTAAGTTTTTACATGCAATTTCTTTTCTAATGGTAGAGGGATAGAATTTAAAGCAACGTAGCAGTTCTTAGACTGACTGGGATTCATGTTAGCCCAGCATGTAGCAACTTATGTCAAAATTGAGAATATTAAATAGTCATTATGTCTCTCGAAGCAGGTGCGCGGTTTTAATCTTAAGACAGCAGGCAGTCTGCTCAAATACACACTTCAGAGATATGAATGGAAATCAACAAGAATTTTACTGGAAATATACAGCCACAAAGCCTTGTGATATAGACCTGTCAAGTTTTGGTGCTGCTTTTTATGTAGCTGTTTATTTCAGCCATAACTGGGGGTCTTCAGTATGTCTTACAGCAGCTGATTTATGCACTGACATACATGTAGCAATACACCTGACTCATTGCATAGCCTATTGAATCACCCTTTCTTTTCATGTTGGAAGTCCCCCTGATCTGGCTGACATAAGTTAAAGTGTATTAAAACCAAACAAGTCTACAGTAGGTGACAAGAGTTATAGGGCTCACACCTATAAATAAAATGGAATGCCCCTGACCGCTTCACAAAATCATACCAAAGATACCAAAATAATTGCAGAAAAAAATTAATTAAAAATCAGAAATGCAGTTTGGCAAAAAAGTGAATACCTGCAGATATTGAGTATGAATTCCTCTACAAACTACATTTTGGTTGGAAGATGAAAGCTTTTGTCATAGAATTTCATTGGGTGCATGTACAGAAAATAGGTGATTTTTTGAGTGAAAAGAACTCATAGTCTGGCTTTGCAGACCCTTGGACAGAGTTTGAGCTGAAGAACCCGCCTTGGAAATTTGATTGGTGAAAGGGTATATCTCACTTATCCAGGGAAGTGAAGATGAAACACCTCATTTCTCCCAGCTATTTTACAGAATTTTTTGAATTTTGAATTTTAACACATGTCTCTATGGGAAATTATTTACCCGTGTGAGCCCTATATCGTTCCTCAATCTCAAAATGGGATTCCTTCCAACTTGCTTGCTGGCCAGGGCTAATGGACATACACCTCTTGGTCAAATCTAAAAATGTGACCTGCCCTGGATTTGAGGCCCATCATCTAACCCTGCTCGGTGTGGAGCTGCAGTTTTTGTTTTGCTTTTCCCTGGTCTTGTTTTATAGGACAAGGCGGGGTCATCATAAGCCTACTGCAGCAGAGAAAAGTTTTTATCCCGGTTGGTGAAGACTGCAAAGAGCACCTTGTCATGGCGGACCGGAGATTTAGTGTTTACAGAGAAAATGCCAGCTAAGATTCTAAGTACGTCCATCGCATCAATCAAATCAGCTTAATTGGAACTTTACAACGAAACCTGGGATACTTTTTTTCTATCCCCCCTGTTTTTCTTTGAGCTTACAGAGCCAAACTTGCCAGTGACCGTTACCAGACACCGGCAAAGCACAGGAGGGCGGCAACAAACTTTCTCCTTACAAGTACAAGTACATCAAGCAAATCTGTCGTGGAAGCCTCTCTACATTCTCCTCAGTTCAACTCTTTTGTGTAAATCTGTCAAAAGCATACTTCAATTGGTGAATATTTCACTACACCATCCCACTTATGCCAACGGGCAAGTCCAAGATATCGCGCACCTTACGTATGGGACATTCAGAGATTTCAAACCTCTGAAAAATAATGAATGAGCACTTGGATTTTACTGTTTATCATCAGGAGGACTGGTAGCCCTGAGAAGAATAATGTGTTTAAGTTTGATGTCATTTGACCTTGGGTTAATTATTTTATTAAGAAAAATATGGCAACTTACGTATGGGACCAGAGAAAAACTGGATTTTTCAAAATAAAGTTTGAATTGAAAATTCTCTGAAAGTACCTTACTGATGAAGTTCTGTTTAGAAGTGAAGAAAGGTACAATACTGAAGTATCTTTCAGCAAAGTTTCACTGCAAAAGAATAAAGCATATTTTCATGAAGTTGGTTTAATTAACGAAAGTGCACCTTATGTATGGGACATGGCTCAACTTACGTATGGGACATTTGTCTTTAGTGCACAAGTGTATTCATGGGAATGACCGTAAATTTCCCCATAGTGTCATATTCAGTTCCACAAATCATACTACAAAGTGTACATAACTGTACAACATGTAACAAATGAAATAGACTTCTAAGTGGGTACTTTCCCGGTTCAGGTACCCAACAAAAGCTAAAATAAGACAAATAAAAGTAATTACCAATTTACAATTAATATGTCTTAGTTCAAAATGGATTTCATCATGCATTAACACTGTCCTCATGATGTCTGGTATACAGATACAGTAAACATATACTGACACTCTATTTCTAGCCCATTTGTAATACTCTGGTCAATATTTTTTATCAAATGAAGAAAAAAATGTGCAAATTCTAGCTTGTGACCTTGATGTAGCATACATACACATGAACCATGACTAATTTGTAGTCTTAATAATTTCAACTGTAAAATCAAATGTCATGTACAGTGTAATTTGCAAACAGTTTGAAGTGGATACTTTCAGTAATTCTAGGCTTACCTTGCAAGTTGTCTAAGTTTTTATAGAGCTTTATAATTGTTTGAAATGCAGCACAAAAAAACAACAGCAAGAGTAACTCATTTTGCTCTGTAATCATCATGTTTTGCCATGTGAATTTTAGCTTCTGCAAAATCAATCAAATTTTAATGAAACTTTTAGATTTTAAAAGCTGTGGTAGAACAAAGAGATAGAAGAATGTATGTACCAATGCTGGCACACTTTTTTTCAAATTGCTTGGCTTCAGGTCTATGCTACCAAAGATGACAAAATTTGTGTTTACTTTGTACATGCTTGTGAAGTGATACAGGAAAGATTATCATTAATTGTACATTCAAATCTTAAGAGAAAATGTAATTCTAGATTTGAAACACTTTAAGTAATTCACTGATCTGAAACTTACAATTTTGATAACCTCATTTGATCATACACTACCAGATTGCAATGCTGGTTGATAATTGTGTAGATGTGGGGACCATCTACAAAGTAAGTATGAGTTGATGAAGGTGTCTCAGAGCACATCTGTCTCTTCAAACACAAAATAGAAAAGAAAACTGAATTCCCTATTTGTTTGTGTAATTTGTGTTTTTAGCACTCCAACCACAGAACCAGTATTGATATTGTGGTTCATGGCAATGTAAACTACAGAAGTCTTCATTTTACAGGATTTTCAGAAATCATGTTCATGACCTTGATAAGTCATGATATATTCTGAGGGTGTGCAGTTGAAATATTAAACATCATATCAAAATAAAAAGTATTCTCGTAGGGTTTTTCCTTTGCTATCAACTCTAGTAATGACATTGAAGTTACCTGCTGTCACCTCAATTCATTTTTCTTTTCAGTAAGATCGGTAATGTTGTCATTGATGAGCACCACAAGCACAATTGTTTTGATTTCCCTTTTGAGGCTGTTCAGCCTGTAGTACATGCTGAACAGTGTACTGCACCTAAAATGACACTCAGAGAATCCCATTCTCTTAGACAGAGTCATTTTGTAGAGAGGTAAAGCTGAAAATGATAACTGAATTAAGAAAATGTCCAATATCAATATGTTAAAAGGAGGAATGTTAATTGAAGGCCAGCTGCCCAGCCTGTAATGAAAATAATAAAATACATGTATAAATGAATATTCTTTATTTTCCTTTCTTAATCATAGAATGACTCAATAATGCTGTTCTTACACTCTCCCTGAGGTCAACTGAGTAGGAGAGGCAGATATACAATGTATAGACATATCCTTCAGAGTAGGTGCAAAGATATCCATTAACCAAACAAATGTAAGGACATAATAGCATCCACGTCAAAAGGCGGTTTTCCCATTCACTTTGCATGTAATGTCCCATACGTAAGGCATTTGTCCCATACGTAGCAAACTTTAATTAGTTATAAGATGAAGGACTAATTAAATTTTGACATGTAGTTTTGCTAATCTGCAGTTAAAATTAATAAATTAGAACTTCCTAAAGTTTGATTGGTCAATGTTAGAAATCTTAAGAAAAAACTTCAAAAAACATACTCAAATCCTTACGTATGGGACACTTCGTTCTGGGAAAGTGCATAATTTGCATAATTAATGTGCTGACCTTGTCTTACCAATTGGAAATTATACTAGCTCATACAGGGGTCATGTCCATAAAGGATCTAGGTCAAGGACAAATTCAACTGATTTTAGATGAATATATTTGATTTGTCCCATACGTAAGGTTTGTTTTTAATTTATGCAAATTAAGGCCATATTTCTTGCATAAATTTGCATAATTCAATATTTTCTTTGCTGGAAATATACGATTTAATTCTTTGGCTACAACATGATATCAATAACTTTTTGATTAAATCAAGATGAATTTTGAGCATCTGAGGGGACATTATCTTGGACTTGCCCCAACACTAATTAATTTGCACTTATTTCAGAACTTTCCCTTTTCATTTTTTGCCCTCTTTTCCCTATGCAAGTCTTTGGGAAGAAAATCAATTAAAGATGCTCTTGTGGCAAATACTGTTCCCCAAAACAACTCCCCCATTTTTTTTTCCACTGCTGTTGTACATATTCATAAATGTCTGTGTACATCAGGGGACAATAAGCCAGTTTGCAATGAAGACCACTCGGTATACTGCACTATATACAATGTAGTTGGGTAATTCCGTGAAGTTGGGGCACAAAGTGTGACATTTTAGCATAACTCAATACTAATCATGCTATACACATATTGTTTATAGGCTTTACATTTCTATTGAGACCATACATTTTCCTGGAAATTTTGTGCCATTCAGACTCAATTTTGATGAAGTTATTAAAACGATATGTAACGGTGTCCTGTAGCATCGTGACGTGTCCATGTAGCATCGTGATAGTTAAAATCTGGTCCTAAAAGACAAATTAATGCAATTAGCTTGACAAAATTTGATATAATATGCATAATTACTAGATTAGTCAGATAGCTAAATATCTTAACTCTCCTTTCCACAGTTTTACTTTTACAAGAAAATTACACAATGTGTCACTATGCTACGCGGTGTCCACCAAATGTCACAAAAAAGGACACCGCATAGCATCATGATACATTTTGTAATTTTCTTTTAAAATTAAAACTGTGTACAGGAAATTTGAGATATTTAGCTATCTCATTCATATCTTGTAAATATGCATATTGCATCAAATTTTGGTCAAGCTAATTGCCATAATTTGTCTCTTAGGACCAAATTTTAAAATATCACGATGCTACATGGACACGTCACGATGCTACAGGACACTGTTACATATTGTTCAATAACTTCATCAAAATTGAGTCTGAATGGCACAAAATTTCCAGGAAAATGTGTGGCCTCAATGCAAATGTAAAGCCTACAAACAATAAATGTATAGCATAATTAATATTGAGTTATGCTGAAATGTATATTTTAAATATCACGATGCTACATGGACACTGCCCCAACTTCATGGAATTACCCAGTTGCGTCACACAGCAACAAAGAGAAGATATCATGAACATTTGCTATTTTATCCAGGTTTCATCTCGGGCCGTTATTACATCCAAACCTATAAATCATCCAGCAGCTGCACTCTGGTGGTGACAGTTACGTGGAGTTCTGAAAAAAAAGTTCTTTGCAAACAAAATGATGACCAAGAAGTAGGGCATAGTTTGCCTCTTTACTCACAGACATTGCTTGCTTTCACTTCTGACGGCATGGATTTACATTTAAAAGCTGTACTTCATATTAGAGTCATAAAGTGTTTTTTATGGCATTACAGACGTCAGACTTGCATCGGTGTATTGGTTCAACAAAAGCGGTACGACTGAATAATCATCTTCTCTTTTTTTTTTAATGTGCAAGTAAAATGGTATGCATTTTAAAGTCTTCTTGTTATACCTCTATCAATCTCAAGATTCCAGGGCCCTATTTTATGAAGAGTTAATATTGATTGTAAAGTTGATTTCCATGATAAGTCTGTGGCAGCCTGTGTGTTAAGGAAATTTAAAATCGATTTTGTCTTTTGATAAAACAGGGCCCAGTTGTAGATGATATTTAGCTGATAGCCCTTTACAAACAGTGAGACACATTTGCAATCATTTTTTTCTCCGTATCACATTTCTTAGCCTTGCACACATTTCAAAGCTCAATGGCAGGTGCCTTAATGCCATTGTTTTGACTATACTAATTTCCGCCTGTCTCTCCAAAATGGTTCCTTTTGCAGAACCCTTCCTCAATCCGGTCCCTTTCACCATTCCCTTTCACCAGTCTCTTCCGCCAGTCTCTTCTACCACCAGTTCCTTCCACCTGTCCTTGCTGTCCGTACCCTTCCATTGGTCCCTTCCATTGCTCCCCGTTCCCGTACCTTCCATTGGTCCCTTCCATCGCTCCCCGCTCCCATACCCTTCCATTGGTCCCTTCCATCGCTCCCCGCTCCCGTACCCTTCCATTGGTCCCTTCCATCGCTCCCCGCTCCCGTACCCTTCCGTTGGCCCCTTCTACCGGTCCCTGCCACCCGTACCCTTCCAATGGTCCCTTCCACCGGTCCCTGTCACCCGTTCCCTTCCATTGGTCCCTTCAAACAGTCCCTGCCGCCCGTACCCTTCTATTGGTCCCTTCCACCGGTCCCTGCCGCCCGTACCCTTCCAATGGTCCCTTCCATCGGTCCCTGCTGCCCGTACCCTTCCATTGGTCCCTTCCACCGGTCCCTGCTGCCCGTACCCTTCTAATGGTCCCTTCCACTGGTCCCTGCCGCGCGTACACTTCCATTGGTCCCTTCAAACAGTCCCTGCCGCCTGTACCCTTCCATTGGTTCGTTCAAACAGTCCCTGCCGCCCGTACCCTTCTATTGGTCCCTTCCACCGGTCCCTGCCGCCCGTACCCTTCCAATGGTCCCTTCCATCGGTCCCTGCCACCCGTACCCTTCCATTGGTCCCTTCCACCGGTCCCTGCTGCCCGTACCCTTCTAATAGTCCCTTCCACTGGTCCCTGCCGCGCGTACACTTCCATTGGTCCCTTCAAACAGTCCCTGCCGCCTGTACCCTTCCATTGGTCCCTTCCACCGGTCCTTGCTGCCAATACCTTCCATTGGTCCCTTCCACCGGTCCCTGCCGCCCGTACCCTTTCATTGGTCCCTTCCACCGGTCCCTGTCACCCGTACCCTTCCATTGGTCCCTTCAAACAGTCCCTGCCGCCCATACCCTTCTCTTGGTCCCTTCCACCGGTCCCTGCCGCCCGTACCCTTCCAATGGTCCCTTCCATCGGTCCCTGCCACCCGTACCCTTCCATTGGTCCCTTCCACCGGTCCCTGCTGCCCGTACCCTTCTAATGGTCCCTTCCACTGGTCCCTGCCGTGCGTACACTTCCATTGGTCCCTTCAAACAGTCCCTGCCGCCTGTACCCTTCCATTGGTCCCTTCCACCGGTCCTTGCTGCCAATACCTTCCATTGGTCCCTTCCACCGGTCCCTGCTGCCCGTACCCTTCCAATGGTCCCTTCCACCGGTCCCTGCCGCCCGTACCCTTCCAATGGTCCCTTCCACCGGTCCCTGTCACCCGTACCCTTTTAATGGTCCCTTCCACCGGTTCCTGCCGCCCGTACCCTTCCAATGGTCCCTTCCACCGGTCCCTGTCACCCGTACCCTTCTATTGGTCCCTTCCATCGGTCCCTGCCGCCCGTACCCTTCCATTGGTCCCTTACGCCGGTCCCTGCCACCCGTACCCTTCCATTTGTCCCTTCCACCAGTCCCTGCCACACGTACCCTTCCATTGGTCCCTTCCACCGGTCCCTGCCGCCCCTAACCTTCCAAGTGGTGAAAGACACCATGATTTAGCCACTTACATTGCATCTGAATATTAGTTTTCTTACTTTTTCATTTTGAAAATTGTGAATATTCCACCAAATTCCACCACAGATCACTGAATTTCAGTTCTAAAAATGTAAAGAGTTCTGTTGTGTCGGAGGATGACAACCCCCCCCAAAAAAAAAAAAAATCACACACACACACACACACACACACACACAAACCCTCCCCTTCGGTCCACCTAAACATATAGGGTAGTAAACAACAAATATGCATATGCAGATCATTATTGTAGGTGACAAATACATTGTATACCACTTAGCCATTATACACATTATCTCCTAATATAAATTTTTCTTACTTTCTGATTGAAAAATTTGCAAAAATTCTACCAAAGTATGAAAATGATCATTCAAGTTCAATTCTAAAAAAGCAAAAGTGATAGAGGGGGACATCCCTTCCCACACCCTTCCCCTTTGGTCCACCTGAGCCACAAATTTGTAATAGTACACAGTAAAGACATACATATGCAGATCATGAAGTCACAGATAACATGATTAAACCATTCACATCATCACTGAACATTCATTCTTTATACTCCTTTGCTTGAAAATTTTGTAATTATTCAATCAAAAGTGGGGGTTACCTTTGTCCCTTGACCCCCCCCCCCCCCCTTTTGGGCCATAGTAACTGAGGATCCATTTTCTTGACCTATGCCCTCCCGCCCCCTTGAAGAAATCTTGGCTATAGGAGTGTGTTCCATGTGTGATAAATAAAATATCAATGTGTCTACATGTATTTCCTTTCATCCTTTTCACTGAAATTAATTTCAAAATGGAGTGGAATTTATCATTAATTCTCTCATTCTTTTTCACAGATGAAGCAAACACAATGAAAAGATTTGTGTGTGTGTGTGTGTGTGTGTGTGTGTGTGTGTGTGATTTCATTGAATTGGCAAGTATGACATGCCTGGGTAATGGCACTAGTTTCCCAAAGTTGAAATGGGTGGGCGGGATGCTGCTATCCTCAAAACAAGTCCTGACATGTCTGTCTCCACAACCATTGCAAGAATCACGACCAGCCTCGGCACTGGCCTGCTACAATAGACGGGGGGGGGGGGGGGGGGGGGGGGGGGGGGGGTGGGGGGGGGGGGGGGGGGGGGGGGGGGGGGGGGCAAGCAAACGCAGAACGATGGACAGGGATGCAAACAGTGAGGAAGAGAGAGAAAGAAGGATTATAAAACGAGAAAAGAAAGAACAGAATTAGAGAGAAAGAAGGAACAGAGATGGCAAGAAATACAATGAGCATGACAGAGGCCCCACCACTGTCGTACTCGTTCAATGTTTTGGAGGTGAGCGGATTGCATGACTCTGACTAAATACAAATTACCAGACCACACGTGATACTGGGTATCAGTCTCATATGACTAATACATGATGCCTACATCTATACATATGCATGGGACTGAATCACATTCATCCATCTAGCAATTGCCCTTTCACCTTTTGTAAGACTGGAAATACAATGGACATTTATTACTAGACAAAATTAACCTAATACTACCTGTCAATGGAGGAGAGCTGGCTTTTAAAAGTAGTCATCATTGTTGGTATAGTGGTCTAGTGGTTCACATTCTCTGACCCATAAGATACAGGTCCTGGGTTCTCGTCCAGTTCAGAAACCTGCGTCCCGAATCAAGATATTTCATACTAACACCACTTCTCTCTACCGACAAGAATACATGGGTTACTATCTGGTGTAGAAGCACAAACATACCTTACTGTGTATCTAGTGGGTCTATATTTTTTCGCAAACCTGTACTTGTACTTCCCAAACAATTTCCTGAGTGGTTAAATTTGCGATCGTGGAGTACAGTACTGAATGGAGAAATAGCGCGCAACTCACAAGTTCGTGGAAATAAAACCCTGCGAAATGTAGCGTACACAGCAGAAAAGCAACTTCACCAAGCCAGTGAAAACCAAGAAATGGTGCAGGGATACTGTAAAACATGATATATTCGCGGCATGAAATTTTCGCGAATTGGAGCCGACAGCCGTTTTCGTGGCATGAAATTTTCGCGAATTGCTACTGGCATTCAATGCATGTAGTGTAGACAAAAGCTTTCGTGTGCATTTTAATTTCGCGAATTTTGGCGCTCGCGAAATTCGCGAAATTAAAATGCACGCGAAAATTCCTCGTTTTACAGTAGTGTACACATCATTATCAAGTGCTGTATAAAAAGGCATCACACTCAGCAACAGAAGGGAGGTTGTGATATTGTGAGCTAATAGCTACATTTGATATTCATAACAGCAGTCCCATCCCTTGAAATCTGATTCTCACACCATCCGTGTTTTAGAAATAAAGCAGACAAATAGATTTAAAAAAATAAAATGAACAAACAAACATAGAACATACAGTATCAATCACTGATTAATCAATGATATTTACACAAACAATATGACATACTGGATATACAACTATAAATATTTTAACACAAAATCCTTACAGAAGACTTTAATCTATATTGTCTCTCTGTACCCAACTATGAAATATGTATTATTAAAGTAGGTCTACCATGCATCAAGTGCCCAGCCACTAGGTTGAAATCTACTCTAGATCTCCTTTCTGCTAAAGTTAGAAAATTTCGCAGCCAGAGCCCGGAACCTCTCTTCAACAATTTCCTCCCGTGACTTTTTGGTGTCCCTTGTGTTTATACATTACAAAGAAGTGTTAATGCTTCATTCTTCAAAAAAATCAAGTTCTGACTTTTTTGTCCATCGCATCTTTAAAAACTTTCTATTATACCCTAAAATATTGCCATTACAATCATCAATAGCAATGTCATCATCATCACCACCGTCATCAAACCCATCAATAATCATGGGGTAGAATTCTTTCATGGATTGTATCATTCTTGGAATTATTCTGTATGATTTCATAAGGGAAAGAATACCAAATATTAACATTATATATTTCTACCAGCACTATGATCACTTTACATCAGTTACATAACATCCTCATGCTCAGCAATGCCACATAAAACTGACATCATCTCTAAGAATATCACTACTACCAACATTGCCATCACCTCAAAGCCATTTATGACATCATCATCAAAAGCATCACTGGCATCCATAATAACATCATTGCTATCAATATCACCATCATCATCACCAACATCGGCAGCAGTATGATCATCATCACCAGCTACAACCTCACAACTTGCCTCCTTGGTTGGGGTCTCTCTCTCTCTCTCTCTCTCTCTCTCTCTCTCTCTCAATCATTCTCTCTCTCTCAAGATTATAACTATGGATCAAGCTTTAGGACGACATCATATGCTCATAATCACTTTATCAATGAAACACCCAACCTTGGGAAGACAATTTGTATATCTTTAATTTTTTCAACAATATTATGTCCCTTCAATCAATGCTTTAATGCTGACATTGCTTATCTACATAATGTCTCTCTCAAGGTAGAGTTATATATACAGTATATAATCATATATATTCATTATATCTCTCTCAAATCTCTCTCTCCCTCTCTCTGTGAGTGTCTCTCTCTTTTTGGTAAGTGAGTTCAAGTCGACATAAGAGGAGGCTCTCCTATCCTGTCTGTATCTGTTAATGTGTTTATTACTCTGTAGGTATGCCAGATATTTGCCCTGCCCTACCTGTGACCCTAACTTTGTGAGCACCAGCGCTCCGCCAAGACAAGAAGAGATAGAGTCCCCAAGAAACCCAGCAGACCCTCTTCTCTTTCTTCCCCCTTTTTTTACAGAGTCTAGAGGTGGGAGTAGAGATGGGCAAGAAGACAGAGTGCAGGTTGCAGGGTAGATAAAAGGCATCGGGATGAAAGAATGTTGTCTTGAAAATACTACCATCACACATCATGGTATTGTTCGACAGAGTATGTCTTTCCTCGGCTATTATGCGTAAAGTGGTGTACATTTGTATATGTATTGTCAGTGTCAGCATCGCTAAACAAGTGTCAGCTTTCTGGGAGTGAGACAGAACCTCCTATGATGTTTTGGTTTTTATGAGGCCATTCCTTTTCTGACCCCCCTAATTTTCAAGCAATTTCATCTGAGGTGGACTTTCAAGTCAAAAATGGCATCAGTCAAATAAAGAAAGAAAACATGATGAAACACCAAGAATTACTTATAAATCATTCTCTAGATTCTTTAATTCGGTGAAGCATGATTTTTAAAATGATTAACGGTTTGTATTCTTGACGGTGTGCTTGCGATTTGGCAAATAGGTGTATTTTTTGTGACACCATGTTTGAGCTCAATCATTCGCCTTCACGTTCCAGTATTACATACTGAGCTTCAAAGTCCAAGGCTGAAATCTGTAGCTGGATGATTGCATTTGTTTTCTTCCCAAGCTCGTCGGGATGATGATGATTGCACACGTGAGAACGACACATGAAACTTCAAGTCTTAATTCAAGCTGCACCTGTGAGCCAGTGTATCACCAACCCTCTCCAACATGCCTCTGAATTGAAATCAAAGCCCGCCCTCGCTTGGGGCACAGGTGTGGTCGACAGAACAATCCGTGGTATCGCTTCTCACAGTCTCCAATCAATCAGTTGCTAATTACACGACGTCATCTTTGGCTACAAGGAGCCGACAGTTGAGGGACTTAAAAACTCTGGGCATGGGGAAAGATTCTCCTTCTAATCTCCGCAAATAGACAACTTTCAAGTGAGCGGCCATTTCTGGAGGGATTAGCTTGCGGGAGCCTTCTCTGATACCCTCACGGAGGGAGAGAGAGAGGGGGGCTTTTGTGGTGTTGATGTTGTAAAGATGATTTCATAATAATCACAGCTTTTTTCAGGGACCACCACATCACTGAGATATCACCGTCATCTGAAGAGTCGGCGGTGACAGACAAGATAGGGGTGGCCAGTAACAGTCACCATCACTCATACCTCTCTCGTTACCACCGAAAGGTCACTACGCATTGTTTGGCTTGAATGTTTCTCCTTATCTACCCCTTCCCCATCCCCACAAGCACAACCCCCCCCCCCCCCCCCCACACACACACACAAATCTTCGATGAGTGCTACAACCAACAAGAGCGTGAGGTCTTAGAGTTGCCCTCCGCACCGGTCAAGCACTTTATTAGTGGTCATATCTCTCTAAATTGGTCATCAGTCAAGAATAACATGACCTCTCCATGAACGGTCGTCCAGGGCAGGAGCAGCCATTAAAGTTATAGTGCCATGCCTGGCGATATTCTTTGCACAAATTACCCTCGTCATCTTTCGTTTCAGCTGACATGTCAAAAAGATCTACAACATTGCTCCAATTGCAAGGAAACATCCAACTCATTCAAATTACTGCTACAAAAAGCAAAAGGAAAGACAAAGAATGTCAAAGGCATTAAATGAGACAACAA
Organism: Diadema antillarum; assembly: GCA_030407125.1. Lineage (NCBI taxonomy): Eukaryota > Metazoa > Echinodermata > Echinoidea > Diadematoida > Diadematidae > Diadema > Diadema antillarum. Next base: position 146,920 of record JASTSM010001600.1, read on the forward strand.
ATTCATGTGACGCATGACAAGAAATGTAGAAATGACAACTAGAGACAGGTTAGGACTTTAACTCTATCGCCACTTTTATCAATTCTATTTCATGACTGGCATATCATCACATGTAAGCCATCATTATTAGAGGGAGAAAAACACACAAGCAGCACAACACATAAGCGCTTATCCTGATGTTTTCAATTAAATCTATAAAACTGAGAGCAAATTGAGACAAGTAAGTTGTGTCTTTACTATAGATTACATAATACACTCACTAGAATGACCTTCTATTGTAGATGCACAATACCATAAACTGTCTGATCAATCATCCCTCTGAGGTTATACATCCATGCTCAGCAAAATCCAAAATCCTGACATATGTCATGAGATGTCAAGGATCAGTTGAAGTCAAGCACAGAATCATGCTTTTACCTTCTAAGGTTTACTTATCACAGACAATTTTCTAACTTTCCAATTTTGCAATTTACTTCCAAATAATCTTGTAAGATTTTACATCTTTTCAACAATACATGAGTTTGAGTTTTCAATTACAAATTCCTTTTAAAAAAGCATATGAATCTGAGAGAACTATAATATACAGCCTGTAAAACACACTGAATTTTCTAAGACTTTCTTTAAAAAGTTTTTGAAACATTTTAATGTGAACAGTAGCCTAAAAATCAACAGCAGTACATATTGATTTCCATTATTGTTGCTCTACCATTAATTAAAGAAGTAGTAGTAGCAGTAGCGGGAGTACATATAGTAGCAGTGGAAGTAGTAGTAGTAGTAGTAGTAGTAGTAGTAGTAGTAGTAGTAATAGTAGTAGTAGTAGAAGTAGTAGTAGTAGTAGTAGTAGTAGTAGTAGTAGTAGTAGTAATAGTAGTAGTAGTAGAAGTAGTAGTAGTAGTAGTAGTAGTAGTAGTAGTAATAGTAGTTGTAGTAATAGTAGTAGTAGTAGTAGTAGTAGAAGTAGTAGTAGTAGTAGTAGTAGTAGTAGTAGTAGTAATAGTAGTAGTAGTAGTAGTAGTAGTAGTAGCAGCAGCAGCAGCAGTAGTAATAGTAGTAGTAGTAGTAGTAGTAGTAGTAAGTAGCAGTAGTAGTAATAGTAACAGTAGTAGCAGTAGTAGTAGTAGTAGTAGTAATAGTAGTAGAAGTAATAGTAGTAGTAGTAGTAGTAGCAGCAGCAGCAGCAGTAGTAGTAATAGCAGTAGTAGTAGTAGTAATAGTAGTAGTAGTAGAAGTAGTAGTAGTAGTAGTAGTAGTAGTAGTAGTAGTAATAGTAGTAGTAGTAGAAGTAGTAGTAGTAGTAGTAGTAGTAGTAGTAGTAATAGTAGTAGTAGTAGAAGTAGTAGTAGTAGTAGTAGTAGTAGTAGTAGTAATAGTAGTTGTAGTAATAGTAGTAGTAGTAGTAGTAGTAGAAGTAGTAGTAGTAGTAGTAGTAGTAGTAGTAATAGTAGTAGTAGTAGTAGTAGTAGTAGCAGCAGCAGCAGCAGCAGTAGTAGTAATAGCAGTAGTAGTAGTAGTAAGTAGCAGTAGTAGTAATAGTAGTAGTAGTAGTAGTAAGTAGCAGTAGTAGTAATAGTAACAGTAGTAGTAGTAGTAGTAGTAGTATATGTAGTAGTAGCAGTTGTAGTAGTTGTTGTTGTTGTAGTTCTAGTTGTAATTGTTGCAGCAACATACTTGTAATTATTAGTACGGTGTAGCTGTTCTGTTGCAATTTGATAGTAAAAAAAAAAATTGATAACAAACTTTTCATAGTTTCATGATAACTTCAACATATTTTGAATGGGCTTCCTTTGTATTTGATGGTCGCATATTTGTTAATTACCTCACAAATTCAGAATGAGATAGACATGGACTATTCTTGGCCAAGACGTACAGGGGAGGGGCAAACCGGATGTTGGGGGGGGGGGAGGGGGAGAAGGGAAAGAACCTGATGGTCTGTGGCCCCAGGTATCAGGTCCAGTGAACTACAGGCACTGGGCTGGAGAAAGGGAGAGATTCATTTATAGTGACAGGAAGGAAAACAGAGACAAACACAACACTGGGTGAGGATGTCATCCTTTCCTCTATATCTCTTTTTTATTTGTTTGGGTTCCTCCTCTCTGACGACAGCACGTCCTCCCAAAAATAGATCGGTTATAGGGCAATATAAGCCCAGCAAAGCAGGAGGGGGTTAACGGCTCTCAAATCTTGTTGATATCGCAAATATGAAATGACTCTTTGGGATACAGATCTCACCATAAATCCCAAGTAAAAATGGCTCTTGTAATTAATTTTTTGAAATAGAATTTTTAAAAATATGTTTCCTACTCTTCATTACAATCAGCTACATTTTGCTCACACAAAAATAGCAACATGATTTTTGACCATTTTTATTTGCAGTATTATAAAGATATGAAGGTTCAGATCATCTCTTAGAATAAATTATTAATGTCCTACATGTATTCTGTCTACATGTATCTCTATAAAAGACATAATTGACATTTCTTAAACATGGGCCCAAAACTTTGGGAGAAAAAAAAAAACTCTATCTCTTTAAAAAGATGCTTTCTATTGAGGTTATCAAATTGAACCTCAAGACATAAATTTGTAAGTTTTAAAACTACATTGATAGTATCTATATATATTTCATAATAATCATGGTTGTTGTACGTAGTTTTGTATGTTCTTATTTCTACTGATACTTTGTTCATTTTTTTGTTTTACCACAGTGCCACAATTATATAGTTTAAGGCACAATGAGCACTTTATAGGAGTTAAGTAAAACTATTATCATCGTTAGTATTATAATTATCACTTCAATTATTAACACCGTTACAATAATTACCATCATTCTTCTTCTTCATTATTATTATCATTATTATTATCATTATCATTACTATTATTACTATTACTATTATTATTATTATTATCATTATTATTATTGTTATCATTATTATTATCATCATCATCATCATTATTATAATCATTATTATTTCAATTCAATTCAATTCAATTCATTTATTTTCATACTTCTCATTTATGAACATTACAACAGAAACCAGACAAGTTCTTTTACCTTGTGAACAATGTGCAGAAAACAAACAATATACATGGTGATAACACAGTAATTACATGTAATGATAACTGGTCAAAATCGAAATCGAAATGGGGTTGATCAAAGAGAAGTATGACGGGACCTACATGAAAGCAAGCTTGTTTGGCTGTAAGCCCCGAGTAATCAGTGTTTGTGAAAAAGAAACAGAGAACGGATAGAAGATAAGACCAGAATGATGATGTAAGGTTGCCAAATTTTATGTAATAAAAACGAAGAAGAAAAAGAAGAAGAAGAAAAACAAACAAACTATACATTAATATGAAGTTACTGTGACCGAGCCATCATTATTATACAGCCTACTTTGGTATATATACTATAAACTATTGTTGCATTAAAACTTTCACCAGGATATGATCAGTAAGACACAAAAAGTAACATGTACAACTATTAAGCCATTTGGTGCCTGCCGTCAAGCTCTGCATAGAAGGTTAGAGAGGGGCAGAGGGAAAGAGGAAGAGAGGGAAACGAAGTAGAATGTGGAATTGCTAATGATGAATTCAGAGAGCCCGATGGCAAGACCCTGAATGGAATCTGCAACGTGTTGACAAAATGTTTGATTGGACAATAACATACCACAGTATTACATAAGACATCACGACTGTTCAGTGTCTGCAAAATATGCACTCAATAAAAACTCTTTTAATTTACGTTTAAAGGAATATAAAGACGAGCAGCTTGTTATTTCGGGGGAGAGGTCATTCCAGTATCTAGGGCCCGTATACATTATCGTTTTTTTAGCGAAAATTGTTCGAGTACGTGGAAGGTGAAATGCGTCACTTTGGCGGGTAGGATAATTATGAATCAAATAGTTTTTTCTGAACATGCTAGTAAAAACATCCGGTAACTCGTTGGCAGAAAATTTGTACATAAATATGCCGACGTTGTAACTGAACAGATCTGATATTTTCAGTATTTTATTTTTCAAAAATAAATCGTTCGTGTGGGACAAATATCCGACATGGTTGATATTTCTGATGGCACGTTTTTGAATACGGCACAGTATATCAAGAAGATTTCTAGTTGCATTCCCCCACACAAGAATACCATAATTTAGGTACGGAGTAATCAAAGTAGAATAAAGATTAAGCAGAATTTGACTTGGAAAAACACTCTTAAGTTTATTAAGAACACCCGTATTTTTAGAAAGAATATTACTTAAATAACTAACGTGGGATTTCCAAGATAAATCACTATCAATAAAAAGCCCTAAAAATTTTATACTACTGACTTGATTTAATTCAGTTTCATTAAACTTAATATGAAAAGGAAGGGTTTTAAGACTATTGCTAAAAAGCATACAATGAGTTTTATCAATATTAAGTGACAATTTGTTGGCGTATATCCAAGATTGCACAGATTTAAGTTCTTTATTCACTGTGTTAACAAGAGTATAAGGATCTCTGTGTGTAAAAAACAGATTGGAGTCGTCAGCAAAACATATAAAGGAAAGAATTGGCGAGGAACTAGGAAGATCATTAATGTACAAAACGAACAATAGTGGGCCTAGTAAGGAGCCCTGTGGAACACCACATGAAATTAACTTTAACTGGGAATCACGGCCATTTATACTCACAAATTGTTTTCTGTTTGATAAATAATCTCGAAACCAGTCCAAAGCCTTCCCACGTATACCATAATGTCGTAGCTTGTAAATCAAAATATCGTGGTCAATTGTGTCGAAGGCCTTCGAAAAATCAAGAAAAACTCCAATAGTGTGGGAGACATCATCTATAGCATGAGCAACTTTATGGATAAAGGTGAGTAAGGCATGGGTCGTACTGTGGTTTTTCCTAAAACCAAACTGGGAGTTACAAAAAACTTCACACTTTTCGAGAAATTTGTGTGTGCGCGTATATACCAACCTTTCAAGAAGTTTTGAAAATGAAGTTAACAAAGATATAGGGCGATAATTTGTCACAGATTCTTTTTGTCCTTTTTTAAAAATTGGTACTACTTTAGCTATTTTCATTTTTTGTGGAACTATGCCAGTAGATAACGATAAATTAAAAATGTGTGTTAATGGTATAACTATTTCATTAATGATGTTTTTAAGGAGAAAATTGGTGATTCCATCACATCCAGAGCTTTTCTTAGTGTTCAAGTTTTGCACGATATCTTTGATTTCTTCTTCAATGACAGGTTCAAAAAAAAGAGACTGCTGATTCTGGTCTTTTAGAAAGTAATAAAAATCAGTATTTGAATGCGGAATACTGCTGGCAAGATTAGGTCCTATGCTTACAAAGTATTCATTGAAAATTTCTGCCACATCAGCTTCATCTTCAATATACTTATCATTATTAATAATATGCCTAGGTGGTTCGATGTTATTTTTAGTGTTCAGCGCTTCATTTATCACCTTCCACGTACTCTTGATGTCATTTTTATGCTTGATAAATTGCTTTGAAAAATACATTCGTTTGGCTAAACGTATGGATGATGTAAGAACGTTGCGATAATGCACATACCGAGACCGAGTTCGACTGTTAGGATCACTTCGGTATTTGTAGAAAAGAGCATTTTTACGGTTAATAGACCTCAGGAGAGATTTCGTAATCCATGGTTTCTTTGGAACCTTTTTACGGTTTGAACGAGTAAATGGCTTAACGGGTATAATGGAATTGAATGCGGATGATAATATTTGTGAAAAGTGTTCAAAAGCTAAATTTGCATCACTTTGGTTATTAACAATTGACCAATTAACGGATCCTAGTCTCTCCCTAAGTCTATTAAGATTAGTTTCTGACATTTCTCGAAAACCAGAATTGGGCGAATAAAAAGAGGCATTACTTATGTAAACATTGGGCAGAACAGCGAAAATCGGAAAATGATCGGATACATCAGACACTATTACACCAAACGTGATATTGGAAAGAGAACTATTAACAAAGATGTTGTCAATTAGAGTTGCTGTGACATCTGAAATTCAAGTGGGCTTCTTTATAAGAGGTGAAAAGGACTCGGATAACATCACATTGAGGAAATCTTGGCATGCGGAGTTGGTATGACAGTCTAAAAGGTTGAAATTGAAGTCACCCATGATTATTATTATTACCATAAAGTCAAAAACTTTTAAGTTTTGTTAATGCACACATGAATTTAAACAAATAAACAAATACATTAGCCTAGAGATAAATCAAGAAAGGTACCCTCACTTTGATAATAAAAAAAGAAAGGAAAAGACGAATGAATTCATAAATGAATGTACATTGGCTGAGGTAATCGCAGTCCAAGCACTCTACAACTAAAGATTGACTTTAATAATTCCTCAGGCAAGCCAGCAAAAAAAAAAAAACAAACAAACAAACAAGCAAATTCAAGAGGGAAAATTACATATCCCTAAAAACTGAGTGGAAAAGGGAACTGAGAAGAAATGGGCACTGTTCATGACGAGAACTCCGGTGACTTTTAAACAAGACCAAAATACTCTGAGATTGACAGGCGACAGTAATGATTACTATTACTGTCCTTGGACCAGAGAGTCGGCGAGACCAAATTGGATCAGGGGGTCAGGAGGGAAACGAGGGAGGAGTGGGCTGCCCGGTAGGACGACACGGGGGTTTAAGAGAGGACGCGGGGAGAGGGCCAAGAAGGGGCCAGAGGAGAGGGAGGGGGTCCAACCGATGACGTCTGAAGGAAGGTTGCATCTCCGGGAGAGATGGAGGGAGGGGGAAGGGGGGGCACTGCAAGAGGATGATGGGCTACAAAATCTTCCTTCTCTACCAGACAGTGCTTCGAGTCTTCCGGGGGGCTAGGGCTAATTGGCAGTATCAGTATTCAAGGAATCTAATTTTCTCCCCATCCCAAAACTTTTTTTCTGCTTCGTTCCGCCCTGCTGATCCGCCGGTGCCAACTGGTGTGGCTTTGTTCTACAATTCTAATGCATGCCAAGCGGATGCAATAGACAGCATGAGTTTCATCCCAGAAATGATTTATTAAATTTCTTCCTCTTCATTCAAGCTATCTCATTTTAATTGCCTCTGCCATCCAATTCTTTTGCTTTCTTTAATTTCCAACAAAGATGTCACTCTGTCGCTAAGAATCCAAGTCGAGCCTTACAGTAATATGCAAAGTGATGCTACTGCAGTGACATCTCTTTGTAGTAAATCTAGGGTGATCTCATTTAACTCAACCACATCACAAATTTTGTCTGCAATGATGTATTCTCACATACACTTGTACTCTATAAGGACTGCTTCAAAATGAATAAGATTTCACATCTAATCTCTCTGTCACCCATAGATCCATTTGAAGGTTTTCTAAACATGAGAACCCAGCTCAAAGCCACAAAAAGTTGCAGATTAGAATTCTGTGTAATGGACCAAAATATGCCAATTGGGTTGACGGAATCATTTTTTTTTTTTTTGTCTTACCTAGGAGAGTATTCTTTTCTCTACCTGCTGTCAATATTTCGCTGTTTGAAATAAAACCAAAACCAAGATATACGCAATTTTTCTGGACCATATTTTTTCTCACAGGTGTTGCTTTCAATATGAAATAGATAAATGTTTTCATTGATACTTCGGCACAGCATACCTGAGAGACTCTGATCTATGAATCCTCTTTTCATTTTTTTCTAATAAACTACACCTCCAATCTCTCCTACTTCAATTACTTTTTTAATTGGCTAGGATGGTCCAATTTGAACAAGTTATTGTATGTAGCATTTCAAAGCTTAGAATTTACTCTTTTAAACTACGAAGAAAAGTGGAAATTCATTTTCACCAACTTTTTGTGGGTTTTGAGCTAGACATTCCCAAATGGCATTCCTAACTGAGCAAAGGTATGATAGGCATGATTGTTATGTCACACCTAACAAACAGTGGTGTGCAGCAAAGTTTAAACTTTGTGCTATATTGTATGTGTCCACCACAAAGAGAGTTATTGTAGGTCTCCTACAGTGTATAACCACTGTGGAGTAAAAAAAGAATATATATATATATACTCATGCATGATAAAAAATATTTTTGAAGGTAAATATAATAATATGGTTAAAAATGGGAATACTGCACATGAAAAATCATTGTGTACATCACATATATCTGATCAGACATAACTTTTAAACAAAACCAGAAACTTTTACCATAATATACTGTACGAGCTGAAATTTTCGCGGGGGTTTTATTTTTGCGAATTTCGCGAATCACCTTTGAACCGCGAAAATAACAACGCACGAATAAGTAAGTTCAGTTAGACCCTCGCAACCGCGAAATTAACAACACGCCAAAATGTCCTCCAAGTAGCAATTCGCGAAAATATCTGTACACGAAAATTTCAGCTCGTACAATATACTGCCAAAGCCCTTAATTACAGTGGCAGTGGAGAGCTGTTTGAAGGGTTCATTTAATTTTTCTGACCATTACCCACCCTAAAAACACATGAAATTCATTTTACATGGCCAAGCATGTACAATTTATTGCACAAAAATTTCCACCTTAACAGTAATCGAGAAAAAAAGTCATGAAATACTGCCTGACCCTTCCTATCTCCCCTCCTAAATATAACAATAATTGAGTAAAGTGCCTGGGAAGAGACTATCATATGAACTTGAGGGAAAAACACAAGAGGCATTTGGTCCCCCTCTCCTTGGCCAAAATACAGTAATGAGGGGTGACAAGTTAACAATGCTCGGCACCCTGGCTGCAGGGGTCAAAGCCGACAACACCTAATGGAGCTGGTCACACATTTGTACAGCACTAAAATACCACAGAGTTTTCGAATAGCTGTGGACAAGGTATCGTGGACCAGCAATGTGTATTTCGGTACCGGCAAAGGATATCATTTTCACAAGAAAGGTCTTACTGTCATCAGGGATGGAGTGACCTAGTCATCATCTTTTCCTCTTTTTTTGTTTTCATTCTGTTACCTCTGCATTTTTTTTTTTGGGGGGGGGGAGATATATAATTCTATACTTTCACCACTTTCTTAAAAATTTTCATATTAGAATTATGGATGAAAAAAGAGCAAAAAGATATCCAACATGTTAAAATTTGATAGTTAGTTTGACGAAAGGAAGAACTGGAATAATAGTGACAGTGTTCCATAATTTAAACTAATCTATAAATTGTTGACACTTTCAAGTGAGAATGTTGGGCCTCATCACAGGTTTTTCCTACTTAGTTTTAGTTACTGTGTTTTTACCATCAGAGTATCTTTTAATATGCTACTTTGTATTTTGATACTACAAGTATGTTCAAGTCTGTGCACCTTATTTGTGATTTGTTGTAAATGTATTGCTTCATGATATTTATGCTGTACATAAATAGCAATAAAACATGAGAATTAAAAAAAAATGAGTGTTTTTCTACCAATTTTGGAAATGCTATTGTTTGGGAACACAACACTTTGTTGCAAACATGACTCATGAGGACCCCTGTAAAAGCATGTCCTCATTCCTCTCATGAAATGAAATAGAAGATCACGTTCCTGCTGGTTGATGGTTTTGGTTGGGGCTAGCTGGTTTGATTTTTGTTTACCTTGGTTAGATTGGTCAACTTTGGTTTGGTGTAGTTTGGTTTGGTTTGGTTTGGTTTACTGTATCTTATGACATTGAGTAGAAAACTAAAGACAACAAAGGAAGTATACTAGTAGTAAATGGAATATCAAATATTTCTTAGCTGGACAAAAAAAAAAAAAAAATACCTGAAAACATTTGTGAGCCCTTGTTGGTTTTCAACCAACAACCATTTGGTTCTAAGACCACTATCATTACCTTGAGACTGTGTCTTTAATCCTCTCGGAATCCCCGACAGAAAGTGATACTGACACCATCCACAGACTAGTCACAAACAGTAATGACAGGGTTAATTTGTTGATCATCTCACAAATTGAGTTTGTCAATTTCTATTCCTCATTCCCTTGTTTCATGTGTTTTGTGTTTGAGTATATGTTTCAACATTTTGCCGTAGGGATGCAACTCTGTTAAGATCCAAACAAAACTGGGAATCATGTGTAAATCCTGTGGCCATTTTAAAGTCCCTATCCCTCAGACATCTACAGTTGTACTTTTTTAAAAGACATAATTTCCTACTAAACAGCTGCAAACTGTGACCAAAGCATTTTTCCACCTGCATCAATCTCAAAAAATTGAAAATTAAGCTCAATACACACATACACACATAAGACACACATACATGCACACGTATACATACAACCCATGTACATACTTCAGACAGCTCCAGTAGGTCCCCCCATTAGTATTGTGGATCTTTACATTTCTCTCCTAATGTTACTAGTTACAAAGGCCAAAGGTACACCTTGTAGTAGGCAACAAAATGATGCATCGTTTACATCCAGTTCATTAAGAGCATTCTACGAGTTAACGACACCGCACAACTCCATCGCTAGTCATTACAGCTGATAGCATCTTTCCAGTCCCCTGGATGTGGCGCGTGCGGACCCGGAACCTCGCTAGGGATGCGGTCCTGGTAAGTAGCCGACATGTCTGGGATGTCCTCCTCCTCCTATCCCCCTGCTGACAGACCGACACGTACACGGGATGTGCATCTCTCGCTCCGAGGGGATACAATTTCAGCTCGACACGCCCGATGACAGAAATCTTCCCCAAAGCCCACGGCTACATGAATACCAGCAGGGAGAATCTCCGTCCCCATTAACCACACTATCAAAGTAGATCCTCTTCTGCTGCACGTCTCGAAAATCACCGCTGCCTCCGAGCTTTCACTCATCGTCTCAGAACCTTTTACGTGCCAAAGCACTGACAGTAGCTTACGTGTAACTTGCCAAGCCTTTTTTTTAATCTGCATTTAGTATTAAACCCATCCAAACGTGAGATAGTTGTAAAGTTAACAAGCCCACTGAAGTGTAGTCTAAGATCAACATGGAGGCTACGGTAATGCAGTAGGAATTAGGGATATTGGGTAATCTCTATTCACTGACAATTAGTTCCCAGATAAATGCGCCAATCGACAAAGGACGCTGTCCAGCATGTGTGCCAATCCGCAAACTAAGTACAGTAAGGGTTTATATGCATTTAGCCATCACATTCAAACTGTATATCAAAGCGATTAATCTCCATTCGGGATTCAGGATACTCTTTTGCACCAGCAACACCTCCTGATTCTAAAAGACACAAAAGCTGCAGGAGGAACAGAGATATGACTGTGCCAGTACCTTTAACCCTTTCTGCGCCAGGGACTTTGGATAGTGTGTACAATGCTATGGGATTTATTGTGCCATTCAACACTCAAAGCACACTAAGGCTTAAGGAGAGGAGGTCTGTGATTGGTTGCTTCGCATTCAGGGTGACTAATAACAGCATTACATTATGCAATTGTCAAACAGACTAGATTTGGCACAACTGTAAGGTAAGAGAATGTTCCCATATTAAACACGGTTACAGCAAACATCCTTGATCTTTACAACATTTGACAAGAATTTACTTTAAATGCAAAGTTTCTCCCTAAAGCGACTCTGTTTCAAGCCATTAGCTTAAGAAGTAAAAGAATTTCACCAACGTGACTCAAAGACGGAAAGTAAAGTTGCATGGACCACTGAAGCAGCCATGGCAGACTTTAAAAGGAGGAGAGTCAAAGGAGTACCTTTGCACCCTACACAGGTGACTCCAGGTTGACAAGTACCGGTATTTGAGAATGCTTGGGTATGGGGAAACAGAGGAGTACTACAGTGACAACACAGAAATATTTTGCATACCTGATCTAGTATCAATGAGGCAATGTGTGTGTATGTGTGTGTGTGGGGGGGGGGTGGGGGTGAGATTGGATGGAACGGGAGGAGGGGGGAGAAAACAGAAAGGACAACAATTTTCAGACCTCGGTGGTTCACTCTGCCCCCACTGGGATGCTCAAAACCAATTTCATACCTCATTCCCCATCAGTCTCTCCCCTCTCCACCCCATTCCCAAATCAAGAAGAGAATAGAGACGACACCGTTGAACGGTTCTGTGAAACGGAGCAACACATGTTGCTACCAAGCTTGGCCCTCTCAGCACTGTATAAAGGCATCTTCACCGGGCGAGTGACTTAATGAGTCATCGAGGACCTAGAGAATTCTTCTGCCAATGTGCTAGCTTGAAAATAGACTTTTGATTGCAGGCTGGAGGCAGGGGGACAGGGTTATCCGGGCAAAAGATAGATTGCTCGACTAATTTGGCTCGTCATGAAACGCTTTTCGTTTGACTTTTCTCAAACAAGCGCCAAGGGAGGGCTTTCTCGGGAAGGCTCTGCTGATGGAAAAGGAAAAAAAAAGGAGCACAGAGGGAAAGAGGAGAAAACAGGGGCCAAGGAAGACGCAGCGCCATCACCTGGCGCGGCAAATCTCGTCTGCTGCCCCCATCGGAATGTGACAGAACCTGAATGCTGCGGGAGCTACCGCAAGATCCTCTCTGCAACGCCACGGCTAATCAGCCATCATCCATCCAACCTCCTCACTACATGACTAATAACATTAACAGTCCTCACACCCCCTTCCCTTCCCCCCCCCCCCATCTCCCTGTCAACATACACACACACCCCAGACCTAACACCGGTTTTACCACTTCCCCTATCGCCTTCGCCTCCAACCCCCAGCCCGCATCAACACCACCGGCACCACCATCGCCACCACTGCACGCAGCTCTCAACGCTGGAGTCAAATTCCACATCTCCTCGTTTTTCTCGGCGTATACCGTTACATATTTTTTACGGCGAGCCTGCTCGCGTGACTGGCTGGCGAGAAATCGGCACTGACTCGCTAATGGGTTTTGTAGCGCGATGAAAATTACACGGACACGTGTCGTCACTTACTTAGTCTCAAGTTTGTGCACACAGGGGAGAGCTGAGATCCCGGCGCGGCCAAAGAATGAGATCAATTAAAGGCCAACCCGTCCTTGACGGCACCCAGAAATATGCTAAAGTGCCCTTTAACACGATGTGTGATTTCACTTTCTGCAAATTATACCTCCCGTCACTTACCGGCTCCTGACTGACCTACTCATGCTCACTCACTTTCACCGTTAAATGACTGTTACAACCAATCAATCTGAGGTGGACACAAATACCTTGGAGGGTATTGCTGTCGACTGAACTGTCCAAGCATTTGGACAACCACAAGAAGGAAAGTATAGAGACACGTGGCATCCTCATAAATTTGGTTGAGATCAAACCACTTTCTGTTGATGTAAGCCCAAACGACATCTCAAATGCACAGGAATTTTGTGCATGATGATGGGTAATTTGTCATCTCACAAAACTTTCTATAAAAATAGCTACTAGGAACATAGCAAGGCTGACACCCCTCCCCCCCCCCCAAAAAAAAAGGTAATCCGAGGGGCTTCATTTCTTGCATTGAGCATTTTCGAGATCACCACAGGAAAATTCAAAACCAGCCTACCTTTATTTTTCAAGAAAAGGGGAAAAAGTGGTCTAGGGTTTTCATTCATTGCAATGAGTACTCTGAACATCAACACAAGAAAATTCAAAACCAGTATACTTTTATTTTTGAAAGGAAAAGAAAAAACCATATACACATATTGCAGACTTGTAAATGATACATGATACACCATACATTCCCCTGAAGGCCCATTCTGCATATTTCTGAAATAAAAACAACACTCCTGACTAGAGACCCGAGTTGCTTACACAAAAAGTTTGATACATTTCAGTGGGTCTACTCTCACAAATCAATAAGCCTGATACATTTCAGTAGGTCTACTCTACATCTCACAAATCAATTTCTCCTTAACCCGTTGAGGACAAGTCCCAAGTATACTCAGGCAAGTCTCTATAGCAAATACGTGTTGTAGCAATATCAGCCCGTCCTCAACGGGTTAAAACAATAGGAAGATTCAAACCCAGGGTACGTCATGAGGTATAAAATTAAACTGGGCATCACTCAATCTCAGCCTCTCCCTCCCTCCTCCCTCCCCCCAACCTTCCTCCACATTTCCAGCACTGAAAAACCTGGCATTTATCAATTTTCCCTCTTGCCAGATTCCCACAACACAGCTACTTCTTACTGCATTATTGCAGCGACTCCAACCCTCAAGCACCTCTGAATAACAGAGACCCTCCCACCTCGACAGGGACAGCATGATAACACCCAACATACATTAGCTCAGTAAGACTCACTTGGGTTCCAACCCGCACCAAAGCCTGAGCCATTTCATTGCAAGGCAGATATGCTACCCACTGAGCCACCTTGCTGCCCTCAAAAATTGTATGATAGAATAAGAGGTCTGAATGTCTGTCACATATGGGTACACATACTTTGATGGTTCCAGACAAAAGGATTCCCAAAGATTTCAGCTGGGCAAAAAGAAACATTTTTCTACCTCAATGTAATTTTGGGTTTGTTTGTTTGTTTTTTTTTACTCTAGGTCTTCATAATTATACAGAGCGAGCATCCGATCATATGCATTGTATAGGAAGAGTAGCTGTAGAACGAAAATTTCTGAACTACACTCCCTTTGCAAGCAACAGCAACAAAAAATTCCTTTATTCAGTTGGCTTTTAAGACCATATCAAAAGGCCGAGAAATGCTTTCTAAACAGGCATATATTCCTTTCACAAAATAGTTATTGACAGTAGTATTTTGAATTCATTGTGCATTCCCACATGCAAAGAAACCTGATGAAAGGATGTAAAAAAAAATGAAAAAAAAATATCTCCTTCTCTTTTTTTTTCTTTCTCCCTCTCTCTCTCTCTCTCTAACTCTCTTTAATCTCTTACTCCTCCACATTTCTCAAAGTAAGCTATCGAGTCATAGTCCAATGCTAAATGAAATATGATAATACCTAGCTGCAAGGAAACCACCTATATATTAAACATTAATGCACAATGATAAAACAAACAGGAACGGGACATCACATTATGTAATTGAGAAACTGGTTCTATCATCCTCTTGGGTCAAATGAAGACAGGATGCTAAGGATATCAGCTCTGCTAGAGGGGAGAGTACTGGTCAGGCCAGATTTGACCTTTGCATCATTACTGCTTGGTGTTCTTCATTCTTTTCTTTATTTTACTTTTTTTAAAGGAATATCAAACAATCTGATAACTTCAAGAAAATGCAAAACAAAATTAACTGCCCATATGGCTGAGGATTATCAGCAGGTCAGCGGCAATAGCACAGTGATATCCTATAGAGTAATTGAACCCCCCCCCCCTAAAAAACAAGAAAAAAAGAGATGATTAAAACTGACCTGCAGACTGGGGTGGCAGCCCAGCTCCAGAAGAGTTTTGACCACGCCGTAGTGACCCTTGTTGACCCCTATGTGGAGGGCGGTCTGGCGGCGTTTGTTGCGGGCGTTGAGGTCAGCGTTCTCCTCGTGCAGGAGTTCGATGACGTGGGGCTCGTCGCCAAAAGCGGCGTGGTGGATGGCTCGATCACCGTCCTTGTCCTGCGAGGCAGGGTGGGGAGGGGTAGAGGGGAGGGGGAAAATGAAGAAGATTTGAGGGGAGAAAGAAGGAGGATGTAAGATTGCAGAGATTTATCACTGAATGTTCCTTGAAGGAGGTAGTTTGCTTGGTAAAATACATGTAATGGTGTAGAATTTGTGGTTCACCATGTGTGTAGACCTGGAAAGGACTGTTTGGATAGAGAAAATGATTTAAGAAGTGGTAAAGTAGAAGACTTGGACTTCTTTTTCTTTTCTATCTCTTTCTCTCCTCTCATTTCCTTCTTTTCTTACTTTTCTAATAATTGTTAAGAGAAATAAGTAATCCGTGTGACAAACTGGCCAGTGATCAGTGTGGCACAATTGTCAATACAATCAGAAACATTTGATAAAGAAGACAGTTCTTTAAATATATGCATATGTACAATTTTTTTATTGAAATCATTGCTTGACCCTTTTTATGCCAATGCTTGCATTACCAGACAACATTATATGTTTAAAGCTTTTTAAAGTCAAAGCAACTTTGGTAATGTGATGGTATGATGTACCTGGAGAAGGTATCACATAAATTTTCACTTATATCCCTCACAATTCAAAATGTACTCTGAAAGGCAAACACCAGCACATCGTCATAGAAAGATGGTGATAACTTCATAATACTGCATTGCAGAAAACTAACATTAAATTTGCCTGAACGTAGGATTAAGCATTACATTTTTGTTGCATTTTGTTTTTCAACTTTAGATATTACTTCTGGCAACAATGTGAAATTCAAAATTTTGGTCTGCAGGCATTCTTTACTGCCTTTCTTTGTTTTTTTAATGAAATCATCCCGAGATGCCCCAAATGTCTTATTTGATATGATTGATCCTATGAGATAAACAGTAGACATATCACTGGTTTTGTTTTGCTTTTGTTCTCTGTTTTTGTTGGTTTGTTCCCATGATTGCCCATAGATTTTGTGACTTTATAGACTTCTTCCATCGTCAGGGACTATATTCTTTGAAGGTTTCCATAGAGGTACTTGTACATGTATTTTTCTGAGGAAGGCAAGAACATGCTCACCCAAACATCAAGATCTAGTAGGTCCTTTTCAGGACCACATTCACATCCACGTAAAAATAAAATACAACCAGAATCATTTTACGGCACAACACTTTTGTAATTTTGAGCCATTGGCCCTTTTCCCAGTATTAAACTTTGGCAAATTGCTGCCTATGACTATGAGTATTCTACATGTGATGCATCACGCATTACCCCGGGGTACCGTTGTACCCTGGGGTACCACGTTGTGTAGCGCCACCTCACGTCCACTCGAGGACAGCCTCAGAGAAATGCATGCACTGTGTGTGCGTGTACATAGGCATTCCCATGCCACTACATTATACTATGCATGCATGGTATGCTGTGCTAGCAATAGCGTGTGCTTCAGTGCAATGCAGTGTAGTGCAGTGCAGTGGCTAGTGCGCGCTAGCTCCAGCACCAAAATAATTTCCCACTTTTTGGCACCCAGGGTACAACCTTTAAAAAAAAAAATCATAATTCAACAAAATGGCTGATTTTTATTTGGTACCCCGGGATACCATTTATGTCATCATCGTATTGTACTGAAATGAGTCTTAAAAAAAAACAAAAACAAAAAACAACAACAACTTTTGCATGCAGTTCACATTCATGAATTGTTGCTCCTCATAAAATTTGTGAAAGTTTCAGGCACACAAAAATTTCTGGTTTTACAGTACATGGTGTACCATGAAACCAGCCAACACTAAACATCTAGGATCACTCAGTGGATCCAGGTCCCTCTCAGTAGATCCAGGTCCAATTCAGTGGATCTAGATCTTACTCAGCAGATCCGGGTCCCACTCAGTAGATCCGGGTCCACTCAGTGGATCCAAGTCCCACTCACCTCAACCTCCATGTCTGCATTGTGTCTGATGAGAACCTTCAGGACGTCACCATGACCATTCTGACTGGCCGCTTGGAGTGCTGTGTGACCGGCAAACTGGACATTCACCTGGTCATGTGGTTAGATTTGAAGTGCATGTATAATGATCAGTTAAAGAAAAGTGCGCCAATCCCTTCACAATGCTCCTACCAATACACAATTTATTAGTGTGGTAATTTTGGTCACTGATACCTTGATCATAGCAGCATTATTTTCGAAACTTTGTGTTTTGTTATGTTTTTTCGTCAACTTCAGCATCATAAACACAGCTAATATAGCAGAGTTTGATACTTTTTTTCAAAAGAACCATCAGAATGTTACAAAGTGTCTCCAAGTGAAGTAGTCAGTAATACTACATATAACAATAATGGCTAATCACTTTGATTTCAAGCTCACACTTAAATTAGAAATCATAATTGAGTTTATAGTACAAGCACAACACTGCGTAGAATAATGAACTTTCTGCTTGCAATAAAGAGAGATCTACTCAGCCATGCAAAGGGAATCAATTCTCTTGAGTCAATACTAGAGCTTCGAAATCACAATGCTCCCAGTAAATATTACGCTTCTCTCGCACAGCTCTAGACCTCCATAAATCAATGCAACGACTAAACATACTATGATTTGGACATTCCATTAACTCTTATCATGCCACGTACGAGTATGCAAATATGTGGATGAATGCAAAGTCCACGTTTCCAAATGAAGTCTGGTACTGGAAGATAAAAACCTTGGCATTTGCTAAAAACTTTGTGGATACTGTAAGGCTTCAACCCCCTTCAAGTTAGATAGTGTATTACTCAGACCAAGACATTCTAGTACAAAATACATCAACAGTCCCACTCATAGGCAACTTTGTAAAGAAAGGGATTTAACCACCCCCGCCCCCCCCCCCCCCCCCCCCAGCACTGTAATTCAAATAACCACTGACTTCTGATGCACCACATTGGCAGGTGGTCGCAACAGAGGTAATAGGATTATATAACTTCTACTCGACGATGTCAAGTTTCAGTACATCGGGGCTGATCAGCAAAGAGCGCCCCCTAGCAGATGTGCAAATCAGCAAATAATGCAAGGTTATAGCGGTGGCACTGTGGCATAGTGGATAAGACTCCTGACTTTCAATCGGGGGACCCAAATTCGAATCCAGTCTAGTGCTTATGTCTTTGGACAAGATGTCTTTACCCACCATATCCCTCTCGACTCGGGTGTATAAACGGTTACATGGCAATGCTAGAGTAATTATAATGGTAAAGCCTTTGGGTAGAGCAGTGGCAATACTGATGAGGCTACCCTGGATTCAGGAAGTTATTCTTATTCATTAACCCATTAGAAACTGATCCGCCCAAAACCACCTGTCAGATTACTCACTCAACTGCCTGAAACTGCCCATCCATTTTTTTTATATAGTTGTATGTTTTACTATTTTTATTGTTTGCATCTGAAATATGCAATTTGAAAGAGGTCAAAGGTCACCAAAAGTTTGTCAAAATTATTTCTGTAAAGTCTTAACAGGCTTTCAAATGAATATAATCTATTATAACCAAAACCAAAAAACATGCAGTGATCTATTTTGCATAATTCCAAAAGTTGTCAAAATGACAGTAATACTGCTCCTCCTTTCAGGGAACAATAAGCCATTATGTACGGACTCTTCAGTTGCTAAAGGGTTAATGGGAGGGGCACTCACGTTTGCATCTTGGCGCTGCATTATCTCCTCACACTTGTGAGCGTCGCCGTTTGCTGCCGCCTTGACGAGTTCCTCGTTGATGTCACCGCTGATGTGAGTCTCAAACAACTTTTTCAGCAGAGCGGACAGCCTCTCTGAGGAGTGGGGGCAGGACATTACAAGAGACACCGAGGGTGGGGACAGAAAAACATGACCAGTAGATTATGATACTTTAATGACATCCTGTCAAATTCAACACCTTACATATCATTCCTCAGTTACTGTGAATTTCCAATATTCTCATTAATTGTACAAAGCTTTGGGTCAAGTCTTCAAGGTGGTGGTTGTGTATAATAATATCAATCAAACCTACGTTGTGTAGTATGACTTCTGCATCAACAATCTATTCTGTTGAATGATCTTCCTCGCTGTGGCAGCAAATGCTGCAACAAATACTGATGCATATAGTGATCATAACATTTTGCCAATCATTGTTTGTTAGGCAGTTCTCTGAGTAGCTGAATTTCCAGTCGAGGACTACAGCAGTGGAGTGAGAACAATAACAAACCCATTTCAAGGAGCAATGACATCAATTTCCAAGAAAGTTGGCATTGTACCTCATTTACTGCAGGCAACAGAGTGGAATACCAGTTGACACTCTAACTTCACAAAATATAAACCACTGTAAAATATAAATGATTATGGTCATTACTACAGTTACTGTAAAAGTGGAAATCTTCATGCATTTCACGAGGCAAAACTACTGAGGAAAATAAATACATGTGAATATTTTTTCTTGTTGTGTGTACCACTATGTAATGTCTCGATTCGGCGTTATTACAAAACATGCACATTTCAACTTACTAGGCATACTGCAAAGAGTTACTCACACGAAAATATCCACTTTTACAGTTATCAGACACCATTGTAATGGTGTAGTGGATAAGGTTCTGGATTTGTAAAGAGGAAGTCTGGGGTTTGAATTCTGCCATCTAGGATCATTCATTCTAGGACAAAAAAATGCTTTGCCCACAATGTCCATCTTGACCCAGTGAATAAATGGGTACCTGGGATTGTCAAGGTTACAATAATAGCAGGGCCCAATGGGAGAGGAGTGTTAACAAAGAAGAGGCTACCCTTGCTAGGTCATGACCATACCACCATTATTATTTTCATCACTGTTATTATGAGTCCAACTGACTGTGACACAACTCACCGGATGAGTTGCCCAATCCAGCTGAGTCTGAGGCCACTTTGGTCACAGCTGCAGGGTTGTACGTCCAGGAGGTGCCACAAACCTCCACCTTGAGGTCATTGTCATGGTAAATCTGCTGGACGCGACCAATCTTGCCCAGCGTCTGGCGCAAGAGTGATGGAAAATCAAGCAGAATTCACACAAAAATGGGGAAAGGAAAAAAGATAATAAATTCATGAGAAGACCAACTATAAAGCCAAATTTGAAGTTCAGCATGAATGTACCGACTGCATCTTTCAGGTTGCGGAGTGCCAAAAGTCCTGAATCTTACCACTGTGAATTTGTTAAAATGTCAATTTAAATTAATTTGCCAGACAATAAACAGGTAAATGGGGTTTAATGTCCATCTCCTCTGACAAAAAAAAAATCAAAGTAAATGAATATAAAGTAGTAACTAACTAAATACACAGTGAAACATTGAGCAAAGAAAATCGGATTCAAACCCGAGCAATCCAGCGGTCTCAAGTTCAAATCTTGATGGAATCTCATTTTCTTTGCTCAATTTTTCACTTATATATTTTATACATTTCTGGTCAGTTTCCTTTTGTTTGCATTTACTAAATAGATAGTGGATACAGAAATGACTAGACAAAGAAGTAACCAAATAGGTACAGAAAGAAACAATTATACAAATAAAGAAATAGATCAATAAATCAACAAAAAATAAGAATCAACAAATCTGGATTAGTACAGTAAATTTGACATAGTGGTACACCAGAATGGTTTGGTTGACATATCATGCATCAGTAACTAGGCAAAGTCTCATTGACCATAACATAGATTTTCAGAATCCCCACTATGTTGCATGCATGCTTCACAGGGTTCGGAGACCAAGCTACTTCCCTGTTCCAAAACCAACACTAGGTGGCAGCAGAGAATATCAACTGCTGCTCAGCTGAGAGTCATCTGACTCCCTATGCTAAACTCTTTGTGTAGCAATACAAGGGCTCAGATTGCATAATAAACATTGTATCAACAGTAACAACAAAACCAACTGGAAATATTTGTAAAAATCATTGACCTTTGACCTTGGGCAAACTTTTCAAAACTTCAATCAGTCCAATTCTCTTTCTGCAATGCATCCTACATAAGAGCAGGATTGCAGTGGTCAAGGGACATCAGTTTCCTACCGTCAGCTCTTTTAACCCTTTGAGGACACCTGCCCGAGTATACTCAGGACTCGTCCTCAATGGGTTAAAGATCTGGGGGGTGTTTCATCAATTTAGTCAGCACTGACAAGTTGTCAGTCTCTGACGATTTCAGTGAAATCCTTGCTTTTGATTGGCTGACATGCTCTGGTCACTGACTGTTACTATGGTTATTGTCAGAGACTGACAACTTGTCAGCGCTGACTATTTGATGAAACACCCCCCAGAGCTGACTTTTCAAAGTTGCATAAGCCCACTTTTGCCTACATGGAAGTAAATTCTCTGATCACAATTATGAGAAGAATGAGTACATCACATTACTAGTATGTAAATCAAATATTGCCATGGTCATATCTTATTCTCTAGTCTAACAGATTTCACTTAGGTGGGACATACAAGCAAATAAGACAAACATAAAAAGAAACAGACAAACAGACAATTGCACAGATGGACAGACAGCCTAGGGACATAGTTCCAGCAGCATCTTTCAGGGTTAAATAATTGCAATTTTTTATCTTCAACAAGCAACCCACTCCTGATCCACTCACCGGTAGCATGGCCTCCGCCCACTCGCCATGGCCTCGCTGGAGGACTTTAATCTGTTCCAGTTCACTGCAAATCTGGACCAAGTCCCCTATCTGGAACTGGGATGCTGCCGTTGGGTCGTTGCTTCGCAGCACGGTGTTGGCAGCAGTGGTTGGGTTAGTCTTTGTCAACACAGCTGGATTGAATGTCCACCTAAAGTCCAAGGTAGGCAGACATGATACATATTCATAGATAGATAGATAGATAGATAGATAGATAGATAGATACAAATGTAGATAGATAGATAGATAGATAGATGGATAGATAGATAGATAGATAGATAGATAGATAAGTAGATAGATAAGTAGATAGATAGGTAGATAGATAGATAGATAGATAGATAGATGAATAGGTAGGTAGGTAGATAGATAAATAGATAGATGAATAGGAAGACAGATATATAGATAGGGAGGTAGATAGATAGAGAGATAAAGAGGTTTATATATGGATGGATGGATGGATGAATGCATGATTACAGAGATAGACAGAGAATCAGATAGCTGATTAGAGTTATGTAAAAAAAAAAATATGATGCATAAATGGTAAACCTTTACATCTGTTTTCAAATATATAACACTATACTAGTATTCTACATTCTTTTCTTACATAAAATAAATGTAAATATCTCTTTGAATGCAAATATATGAATGGCTTACTAATACAAAAATGTACATCAAAATGTTCACTCTCAATCCATGTTCTCATTCTAAGTTTGAGTACACTTTGCATAATCAGTACGTGTATACCATTCATTTGCATGCAAACTTCATTGCCTAACACTGTGTTGCATGAGTGGTGTTCCAAAAACAGTATGGCCCAAATTCACGAAGGTGGTACAAATGAAACCATGGTTTAAACCATGGACAAAAACCATGGAGCGCCAAGTGTCGCATGGAATATTTCGTTACGAAATCAGTCACTTCGTCGATGAAATGATTATTTTGTAACGAAATGACAACATTTTGTAACTAAATGAATATTTCCTCCACGAAATGATAATTTTGTTAGCGAAACGGTCATTTTGTCGACGAAATGACCAATTTCGTAACGAAATATTCCGTGCTACACTTGGCGCTCCATGGTTTTTTTCCATGGTTTAAACCATGGTTTCATTTGTACCACCTTCGTAAATTCGGGCCCATGTGTTTACAAAAAAAAAAAAAAAAAAAATGGGTAAGAGAATTGAACTACAGGTCTCTATAATATGACCCACGCTTTTCTTCATGAGATCATTCAGAGTTCATTCTTTACCTGTTTCCACTCGGGTAGGACACCACGACATCATGGTCTTCGTCGATACCTACGACTGTACCAGTTGTCCCAAGGGTCTACAAAAACAAAGACAGAGATCAAAAACTTTCTTTGGGTATTCCAAAGTGCATCATAACCACTGATCTCCGAGTATCTGGATATCTCATAGGCAAATCGCTTTGAAGACACCGTGCTGCCATTTTTTTGCCATGCACATCGCCCTTACACTTGTGTACGGAGCTCACAACATCACATGATCTGAGTGACAGTCTCTGCTGTAAAATGTGTGCAAATTCTCACTGATTGTGGACAGTATGGATGGCAGCGCTGCAGCTTCACTGGTTTGCACAGCATGAATGGGCCAATGAGATATCCAAGTAAGTCCTAAAGAGATCAGTAATAACTAGAAAAGCACAGACAGAGTGCAGACCTCTGCCAAGCCGTGCATACTGTACACATGTAAACATTGTACGCATGCTGAAAATCACCAAATTTCCCAATGATAAAGAAGCCTTTGCTTATTTCATCAGCTTCCTGCACGCTGCGCGGTGCCTCAAGCAGAGCACACACTTTAGTACACATCTTTATATGCAAACCTCAGGCAAGCGCAGCTTGAACTCCCTAGTTCATTGACCCAATTTGCCAAAATACAAACAAATTCCTCAAAAATTCATTAAAAATTCCCTGATCACTACCAAAGTTTAATCATCTGTTCCTTTAGCCATTACCAACTTTTCCCAAATGTTTCCTCTAAACCCCTTCACAACTTTTTGAGTTGTTTTGCACACAGACAAACCAAGGCGGCAAAAAACAAACAAACAAACAAACAAATGCTACCTCCTTGGCAGAGGTAATAACTTGTGGTATTTGAATAAGATGAGAAATACAGAATGCCGCTCGGTTGTACAAGTTTGTTTATCATGTAATGTGACAGACAGTCAACAGCAACACTCCAACTTTAACCTGGGGACTGAAACAAGAAAATGTATTTACTTCCTTCATTCCTATGTAACCAAATTGGATCACTTAAAAAAGTATGTCAGATAGAACATCATACCAATATCTCTTGTTTGATTGATTGTTATTCTATCTCAAATATTCTCTCTTGCGGGTACACCTGTACAAACTTCATCTTTACAATACTGCTCTCCAGTAAATAGTGAAGAACACATGTTCATTTTCCATTTCCTATAGCAGGTAATGTAAATGTAATGTAAACAGCTTTCTCTACTGAAAATTCTCCAACAAAATTTTGAGGCAAGTAATACTATACTATTACCTCAACACCTATGATTAACACGTTGAGGACGGGCTGATTTTGCTAAAACACACATTTCCCATAGACACCTGCCTGAGTATATGCGGGACTAGTCTTCAACGGGTTAAAAGATTAAAAATGATAAAAATATTTATATCATTCAACACTGCGATACATAAGGGCTTCCATAGTGCTTGGACTGATTTGATTTTACAATATTAGTCAGGCAAACCATCAGTCCTTTCAGACAATAAAAAATCTCTGGTAATCATCTTCATGAATCATGGTTATAATATAATCCTGATTTCACAAGTGATATTTTTCTACTGCCTGAAATGGGAGCATTAGTCACCAGTCATACCTCAAACATGCCATCGGTCCAGCCTCCATGGCCATGCTGCAGGGACTGCACTATCTCTAGGTCCAGGTCCACATTGACTTGGTCACCTAGGGAATACAGACCATGGACACCACGGCTACCAGGTCCCTGCTCACCTGTTCATGGGGTCAAAAGAGAAATTCATCACAAATCATCTGGCAAAAAAATTGACACTCACTGGCTCAAAGAACTTACTGACAATGACTGACTCACAAACTGAAACCTATGCAGTAATTGCATACTCTGCATAATGATTACTTTTCAAGTGAAGGTTCAATATTGTCAGCCCTTTAGCTGCAGCTCGCTCACTATAACTGCAATCCCATATTTTAAACAAACAAAAACAAGACAAATTATGAAAATTAGGTTTTTGACAGATTAATCTGCATGTACAATCAATATGGTTGAATAACAACTTCAAGGGATCGTTTAGTTTTGGTTGAGACCTAAGTTCAGGTTTCTAACATTTTTTGGTGAGATAATGAGAAACGTCTTAAGAAATATGAAAGAGCATGTAATTCCATGAGGAATTCCAACGTTTATTTGATGAAAATTGGTTTTAAATGGCTGAGATATCAAAAACTGAGCGATTCTAGTAAAGTGTGGGACCCACACTTCATTACTATCGCTTTATTTTACTTTTGTTTTTGGATGTTTCAGTCATTCCAAGCCGGATTTTCATCAAATAAACTTTGAATTCCTCTTAAAATGGTATGCTCTGTACTATTTCGTACGTGTTTTCTTGGTATCTCGCAAAAAGTCAAAAGCCCAATTCTCATCTCCACCAATACTGTACTATCCCTTTAAATGATACACAGATATCTCCTAGCACCCCCCCCCCTATAATTTTACCAGTGTTATTTTTTTGTCTTTTGTCTTTTTTGTTTTTTGAAGAACATGGAAGATTATTAAAACCACAAATATTTACATCATTCTGAAGGTTGTTGCCATATTTGTCTTTGTCTGTATGCAAAATACTGTTAATCAACTCACTGCGCCTGGGCACACATCACCATACAGCTTTATAAAGAACTGAATTACGATTTGGGTTGGTTTGAATGGCTCGATGCCAGTCCCCCATTAATGGAACCTAGCTATAGTGGGAAGTAAGTTATTGCCTCCCAAACCATCCCAATTTATATCACGCAGATCCAAATATACTGCTCACATGCTCCCTACTCATTCTTACTTACCCAAATTTGGCAGATGGTCTCTGTAGAAATAACCTCCTTTGGCATCACTCACAACTTTAAGGTCACTCTGTCACAAAAGAAAAAAAAAATGAAATCTACATGAGCCAAAATCAACTCTTTTACTTCAGTAAGCACAGACTTTGACGGTGATATAAACGTGACACAAGACACTGAATAAGTTGTTTATTTTGTCCAGAGCCCATTTGGTTCCCACACGCAATAGGTTAATTCATCGAAATCATATATGTAATTTCACTGCGAGTACAAAAAGATACCATATTTCAAGGCTTGTGTTTGACTAACTTGGTAATGATGGGTGTAATCACTTCACTAAATTTTGTAGCAAGCTACGTATAGCTGCAAAATTGAAATGCATCATGCTGTGTTTGACTTGCATGTCTCAAAAAGATGGATTCTGATTCTGTTTCAAATGAACGATGTTATTATTTACTTTGTCATAAGCTTTAAACAGAAACAACCTTTAATCATTCCACTAAATTCATCACAAGCATGGTGATGCTTGCTCCAAAGGAAACTGAAAGTCAAATCATAGTGTTCCATGCGAGGCTTGATTTTCATACGTGCTGTACTAAACGACACGGGGGACAATAATAATCAAAATCAATCTAACTGAAAAAAAATCAACAAGTGGCTCATCGGGTTTGGTAGTTTCCTAGCAAATCTGCTGATCAATACAATCATGAATGCATGGAAACTGGCTCATTTAGCCATATTGGCCAAAATGCTGCCATTTTCTCTTCAGTTCAATCCAATTTATAACCATAACAGCTTTAAGGATTTATATCACACTGAGCGACTCATTGATGAATGCAATGTAAAGCCTGCCGCACACTACATGATCAGACCAGTCGTACCATCTAAGACCAGAAGTGTGACATCACCAGCCTTGCCAGTTTCCAGTCGTGTGACTGGGTCTTAGTGCCAGTCGCAGAGATTTGACATGTAAAATTTTCACAACCGGTCATGGGCTTTCAGCCAATCACAATACAGCATAATGCAAGCACACATAGTGCGCACAGTGTGCGCTTCTATACTCTTTGGTATGATGCACTAAAGTCAGAATGGGCATAAGCCCAGCTGTGTAGTCAGGTCGCATAGTGTGCATTGCCAGGTCACACAACCTGGGCGCCATTTCATAAAAGATGTTATGATAGCAACTTTTGCTGGAATGGCAACTTCCAATAGCAACAGCCAATCAGGAAGCTGGATTCTTTTCGTTACCATTACAATTGCCATTCCAGCAAGAGTTGCTATCATATCAACTCTTTATGAAATGGGGCAATGGTCTCGAAGTCGGAAGGTCGTGCGACCTCCGGTCGTGTAATGTGCGGTGGGCTTTAGTCCTACCATGCCCTCGTAGCCAACACGGTAGAGGTTCTTGGCGCCATTGTCCCAGATGACGTAGGCCGCGCTGCGAGGACTGGTGGCGCTCCAGTCCTGGACCTCAGTCACTTTCCCACGACGGGACATCCCGCCATCCTGGTCCTCCCACTCCCAGTCCACGCCCCGCACCACGCGGGAACCGGGGAAGATACCCCGGGCCATGATCTTCTTGCTCTTACGGCGGGGCTCCAGAAGAACTCTACAGACACAGTATGAGTGATGGAACAATATATCACTGCAGCATGGCAGTAGAGAGGTATGATGTGCTTGCATTCAAGACTGAACCCTCAATATGCCCATGAGTTTAGCCAGAACTTACTCAACATATTTAACTAGCATTCAGGTAATTTTTCCAAAAGCTTGATGAAGGTGGCTTCTTACAAAGGACACATTCTATCAACTACTGATGCTTATAGTATTGGTACTGTTAAATTGGACTATACAGTGCACTTGACCACAATATTAGTTTCTTATAGACAAACCTACTCTGACATAAAAATCTCATTCATCAAGAATTAGTTCCAGGACGTTTGTGCAGACTAGGGAACAATGCACAATGAGGGCTGCAGAATGAAGTGTCAGATTTAAATGTTGTTTAATCACTTGTATTATTTGGCCTCGGCTTCAGATCAGAAAAAATAGCATCAACACCTCATCACTGTTTTAAATCAAATTTGTTACCAGGTTATTTACTTTAACACTGTTTTATACATTGTATTTGATCTTCATCGTGTAAATATCTGTCCATGGTGGCTGTAAAAAGAAAAAAAAAACAGTCCCCCTCATAACATACTGTGGTGTAGAACCAAAAAGCTTCTTGTGTATTGTGATTATCCATCTACACAGTAAATGGCCACTTCTGTAATTTTTCTTGCAATGCAAAGACAGACATGGCTGTGGTGTGCACATTACTACCTCCAAGTGACTACACTTCAGCAAAATGGTTGATAGCATTCCAGTGCACCATTTCACAGTAAAACATTTTTCTTTGCCTGAGCCCATCTTTCCTTTTTGAACTTGAAACCTACCTCTCACTGTTTGGCGTGTTGATGCGATAAAAACGGTGACGCAGGTGGTGCTTGTCGCCATGGTAACAGACCGAACAGAGGTCATAGTTGGGGCATTCGGCACACTTCCATCGCATGCCGTAGATGGGCTGCATACGGCAGGTGTCGCACATGGTACCGTCATGTTTGATTCCTGTAATGAAGAAAAGCATGGAAACACACAATATGATATGGTTGTTCTCCAATCAAAACAGCTTTTCTTCTTGCCATATCTTGAATTTTCAGATACATATATGATGCAGGATGCAGTACGTAGATCTCTTCTCAAACTACAGCATGCAGAATACTCTCCCTCACTGCATTTAATACTGTAAAAGTGGAAATACACAGGTATTCATGCATTTTGCGTGACATGAAGCTAGTGTGGAAATAAAAACACACCAATTTTTCGTTTGTTGTAAACTTATTCTATTTTACATTTGATTCTGTGGAATTAAAAACACGCAAAATTCATCTTACCTGACTGAGCAGGAAGACTTTCTCTGGCAAACTTCCGCTTTGACCATCTATGTATACTCTACAATTGTATGAACCCACAAGCATAACAACATACAAAGCAATATCCTTTAAATAATACCCACAGCATTGTAAGTGCAACATCGTATGGTATTTTGGGTTTATTTGTTTGTTTCTTTGTTTCTTTACCCCACCTAAGTATCAGAATTCTAAACTTTAAAACGACACTCTTTTGGCTGCTTCACGCTTGTTTTGTTTTGTTTATCTATTAATTCATACTAAATTTATATAAAATTACATACAAGAACAAAAGACAAACATCAAACATCATGCATAACTCTTACATTATTTATATTTCACATATGCACTGCATTGTGTATTGGTGTGAGGCACGCATTTGTGAAAGTGATAGGTAGGGCCTACCAGTAATGTTCAGGCAGTGTCCTTTTCTACGAAGACCGCTACAGGTACAAACTGTGGCCGAATAAAAATGACGCATTTATGGCTTGTAACCAAATTTCCCAATATTTATGAAAACTGATTCATAGCTTCCGACTCAGATCAAGAGCTACACATAAAGGTTTCGATAAAATGGCAGCTGCAAAAGAAGAGCAGTGACATTTATTTACCAGTCGGTGCACTGTCGAGGATCCTCAGATCGTAGGCACCAGCGCAGCGGTAGTTCGCCGCCGTACCGTTGTCCCACACTACTACCACTTCTTCCGGCGACTCGAAGGACCGTACCGTACCGACGTGCCCCTCTCCACCGTCTTGTTTACCCCATTTCCAATCCAGTCCACGGGTAACTCGGGCCCCAACTCCCTCCATCATGTTGATGCGGATATTCCTGTTTCCTCTCGACTCCATTTTTGCGACCAGTTCCACGATTCGTGGAACCGAATCAAGCAGAAATGAGCGATTTTCGGAAACGCTTCGCGCACTGGTCGCGAAAGTTTGCGATATTTCCAAATTTGTATTGGTACATGGTCTCGCGCGGCAGTGACAGAGTTGGAATATGCGTTCATTCGCGACATATATCAAAAAACGATCTGAGGGCGTGTTGCATGCCTACTCCATCCACAAAGCTCTCGGAGACGGGCTCAGCCCACGACGACCGTACGATGGGACTCGTCCAAAGCCGCTGTGCAGCAGCAGTGACAGGTGCTTCACTCACGGACCAAGCAAATGTCAATGACGATAATTACCTGTGCAAATTGATGTATGTGCTTAACTGAATCAGGGTATTGTGCCTAACCATATGCTGTTGTTGTATTGTTGTTGTTATTTGAGTTTATTTGGCGTTTATCATTCCTCAAGGAATATTTACACCAAATCAATATTCATAAAATCACTTTAAATTTTTCAAATTACACCCTAAATTATTTTCATTTTTTTAATAAATAATTCAAAATGATACATTATATCAAAATGAAATCTCCCTCACTGCAGGGCCTAATACAGTAGCCTACATCACGAAAAATAATAATAATAATAATACTGTAATGATAAAACCAACCATGCAAAAGCCGATACATGATATACTAGTAGAACTTCCTATAGCTCTTATGTCACAAAACATGCTGTGAGATTATTGTGATATTGTGATTATAATGACAACTTGTTTCTTCTGGAAAGTGGGAAAAAAGTCTTCCTGAGTTACGATCAATGTTGCACATGATTGTAGCAAGAGTGTATGGATAGTACTTGTAATTGGAAAGGGCAACAGCTCGAAAACCTGATGTAAAATCATTAAAATCTGTGCAGTCTTAACTCCCCGATGATGTGCATATAAATTTTTCTACTTTACTACCAAAAATTTACCTCATAAAAAGTGTTTTACAAAGATGGGCACGAGATTAACACATGGTGAAAAAGAGATCGGTTTTATACAGAACAATCAAAAAGTTCTAAGTCTTAAAAAAGTCCATGAACTTTGATTTTGTTATCGAAGTAGATGCTAAGTTGTACTATAATATAAAACTTCCGTAAATTTCTTTTTCGTCATACAGTTATAGAATGTTAGCAATAAATCTAAGTCTATATAATGTTCAGTCATCAGACTTCAATGTAAAGAGTAAAACCAAACGAACAGTAAGGAGAACTTTTATCAAGAAAATAGCACCTATAAAACGGAATTTTGCGCACGATACGGAACTCTACATTTGAGCATGTTTGCAAGGATTAGCAATAGGCCCTAATCCAACAAACTCAAATTAGATAATTATACTCTGGTACCATCACCTCACAACTTTCCCACTGCTCTGTATGCACAAACAGACAAACAGTAACACAAAATACAAACACTTTATATAGGGCCTTTCATGTTTTATGCTTTTTTTGTCTGTATGATTACTGCAAAGTTAGTTTGCTTGAATTGACAAAGAAGGTCGCCGTTGTATATAGGTTATAACAAGATTATAATTAAAAAGAAAGATGAGAGGGAATCTTCTTGTTCTAGTATATTTGAAGGGTTTGTTTGCAAAAACCGGTAAGTCCATTTTTGAAGATTTTTAAGTACGATCTGTCATAAAGTACAAAATAATACCTTTTAAATGATATATTGGTCATTACATATAGAGGTATATTCTTGAAGTTATGGTCAAAAGAAGCAAACATTTTCTTATTATTCTCTTTATTTTTCTTGACCTTTAATCGCAAATATCTCCATTTGGCAAGTATGGACTTATCGGTTTTTGCAAACAAACTCTTCAAATACAAACACTTTATATAGGGCCTTTCATGTTTTATGCTTTTGGTCTGTATGATGTTTTTGTGGCCGATTGCATATCTTCCTTTCCGTTCAATTTTCCTGGCACACCTGGCCCCATAGTGTCTGTGCCACAAATGAGATATGTTACATAGTTTATACGTTTGCATTCTAAAATCCTTGTAAGTATTGTTCATAGTATCAGCATCATATACCAGTGAGTAAAATGTACAATAGTATATAGAAGAATTTAGAATGAATATGTCTTATTGGAATATTGGTGCTGTTGTTGTTTTGTTCCAGTGTTCCACGTCTTACAAGCTTGGCTTTTTTAGTGGAACACTGTTTTCCATCATTGCGATTATTTACTATTTTTGTTGCCATGGCAAAGTGCATTGTTTCTTTTTTACGACATCATGCGTGTATATACTTCATATTGAATTGAAAAATCCTTTACCAGACGAGTGTAAGAGAAATGAAAAAAAAAATGTATAACTTTGGATTATGTCAACTTTTTCTTTTCTTTTCTTTGTGATGATGGAAATAAATAAACTACTGAATTGAATTGAATTGATTACTGCTTGAATTGACAAAGAAGGTCGCCGTTAATATAGGTTATAAGAAGATTACAATTTAAAAGAAAGATGAGAGGGAATCTTCTTGTTCTAATTTATTTCATGAAAAAAAAAGACATTTAGTTAGGAATTGTGTAAATTTCAATAGAAAGCTTACAGGTGAGGCGACAACATCATCATCTATGCCAATTGAATATCAAATTGATGCGACGGATTTCATTGATTCATGAAACTTTCGGTATCTTTAAGGTGTCAATCTTTTCTTCTTCCTCTTCTTCTTTTTTTTTAATCAAAGCCGATTTTGATGAAACACGTGCAGTTCTTCAAATTTATGAATTCTTTCGTCGGGTTGTTGTTGTTGTTGTTTGTTTGTTTTTTTTTTTTTTTTTTTTGTTTTTTGGTTTTTTTTTTTGCATGCACTGATTGATAAATTGCCAGAACCGATTATTTAGTGTCTTAGTATACAAACCATGATTATGTTGCCCGAGACTGGATCGAGTCCAACCAGAGTAATACATGCCTATAGTTTTTTATCATGTAAAGGCTACTTCTAAAACATTGAATGACCGTCAGTGCTTGGTGACGTCGATGAAGGGCATTTTTATCAATCTGAGTTGCAATAAGACCAACTCAACACAAGAATCCATACAATTTCAATAACACATGCTGTACACGCTACTACAAAGGATATAACCAGCACTGGCAGTCGGGCGGAATCAATTAGTATAGGCCTAATCCAGCGGATATTTCACTCTTTTCTATGTAGGCCTATACGTACAATATGTAGTAAACGGATCTAATCAAGAGATCGCAGCACTGGGTCGAGATTCCAATCCGAGTAAGTTGTGTATTGGTCCATGATGGCTACTGCTAAAACTAATTTGTAACGTCCATATAGGGCATATTACTATTGCCGATCTACAAATCTGTTTGGAATAACATCATTGCCTCTGTAGATATTTGTTTGTGTTTGTTTGTTTGTGTGTGTGTGTGTGTGTGTGTGTGTGTGTGTGTGTGTGTGTGTGTGTGTGAATATGTGACCATCTTATTGTGAACCAATGTTCGAACTTCATAACTTTTTTGCATTCCATGTCCGATTTTGATCAAACTTCATTCTACCATTCTGATGGTCTGATTTTATACTCAACCAATTTAAACCAACTTGAACTTGGTTTGGAATATCGCACTCAACTGCTTTTCTAGAGAGCTTTTAACTTTCCTCTTATCTCACATCTTTGTTATCTTTGTTGATGATTGTTATCTCTATAAATATTCCGGAACAACTCTTCCCCCCCCCCCCTTCAATTTTTCCAAGCTGCACACACCTCTTTTGATTAACCCTTCTAAAAGTGTATGATCCCCTCGTTTTTATAATACCATGTGGGTGTTTCAGCTTTCTTCTATTCTCATTCATCGCGCTGGTATTTCTCCGCTCTTATTCTTATTCCGTGCACAGTCTTCTTCCCGGCCCCAGACTTGGCTGCTTATGGATTATGTTCGGATTCCCCCCCCCCCCCCCCCAAGGTTCGTTCATCCGAAAACGAAAATGTTCGTTATTCCGCAAATTAAATAAGGGTTCTTATTCCGACGGTTCGTTAATCCGAAAATGAAAGAAGATGCGTATAGTAACGAATCTTATTTCGTTTTGGGATGAACGAACCTGTGGAATAGGTAACGAATCCCGGGAATAACGAACCGTATTTCATTTTAGGAATAACGGACCGTATTTCATTTTAGGAATAACGGACCGTATTTCATTTTAGGAATAACGAACCAATTTATTTCATTTTAGGAATAACGAACTTCATTTCATTCTCAGAATAACGAACTTTATTTCATTTTCCGACATGTTTCAAGATAGCTATAATAGATATCTACATATCTTATTTACGTCGATGTAGGGAAATTTGGTAATCACTTGCGATATGATCTCTCTACCTTCTCGGTGGCACATACCTCGTAAGTTTGCGTATCTTTTCACGCCCTGCTTCAATAATATTATCAACTTGTTTCCACGGGCCCTTTATACTACCATTTCTTCCACTCCTGGGTGTTCCTAGTAGTTTATCATTATACTATACTACCATACATTTTCACGTTGTCATACTCTCATACTTTCTCCCTCTATCTTTGCGTTCTCGATCCTCATCCGCATCCTCTATATACTCATTATCCGTCGTGCCTAAATCATGGCACTTCCCCCTCTTCCATCTGCCCTCCATGCGCGTTGATATGATATACAATATTCGCGATTAAAGCTGCTAGAATAACAAGGATAATATTTATGGCCATACTTTTGATAACTTATATATATCTCATATATATATATGACCGTGCATCACAAAACGAACAAAAAGTCGCACCCCTTGATTTTACATGAGGTCTCAAAAAAAGGTGAAATGGGTCAACAGAGTCAATCTTGAGTTTTCATATTTTCTAAAAGAGCTATCCTTCTACATTATCCTTTAGTTTGGGATCATAACATTAATGAAAAATTGTGTTTTCAGCAGTTTTTCGACAACCAATTTGGGGAGAATAGAATGATCAGGTATGTCTTAAGAGTCCCCTTTTCCTTTCTTGAAGTCTTTTACACCAGCACTCTTCACTTTCAAGTCAAATAACTTTTGAAAGAATAACTCTAATGCTTTGAAAGTTGGCTTTAATCATGGGCAGAATGTGTTTATTGAGCATGCCAAATTGCAGGTTAATTTGATAATCCCTTCATTGATGTTTACATCCTGTGTTTTGTCCCTTTCACTGCACAGCTAGCACGGCTTGGTAAAGATTTAAGCGCTTGAATAGACCTTGTACGTACTTCAGAGCCTCTTTTCTCAGTTCACACTTTTCCAGAGTGTGTGCTTTCTTTCTAGTATTTATATAGGTTACGGGAGTCCATTTTAATTGAGTTATATACCATTTTAAAGCTTAGAGTCTGCTCTTTAAGAATCTGCCCTCAACTAAAATTCCACAACTGGTGACTTTTTGTTGGTTTTGTGATGCAGGGTCACATATATTCCTTGTTAGGTAATGAGTGAGATATCGTTGGAAAGGTTTTATTTTTGCCCTTTCTGATAATGTATACTTACTTTAAAATATTTCAAAATAGCGCTTATATTGCGACCCATCAAAATAGGAACCAAGTGGTTTACTAATATCCTACCCCCTCTTTGTGGGGTGTGTGTGTGTGTGTGTGTGTGTGTGTGTGTGTGTGTGTGTGTGTTCAGTATTCTTCGTTTCCTTGCAATGCATGCCCACACTCCTCTCAACTCTTTGCTTTCACACTCTAATAACACTCGTCCTCTGTGTAGCCTATATACTTCCCACACAATATTTATACAGGGGCTATGATTTTATTGTACTCTCTCATGCTGCCACCAATACTTTCGCACCTCCTGGCTTTCAAAAATCATGCACCATCTTTTCAATGAAACTGCACTCAGTACATGCAAAATATTTTAAGATGCTCTCAAAATTATCTTACATATATCTTAATCATTTCTTTGCTTGTCAGAATAAATCTCAAATATCTCCAAAAAAAAAAAAATGGGGGGTTATGAATCTTAACTCTTCATTTATGTACATATGTAGATTATGTATATATGCACATATTTTCATATAAAACATATTTATGCAGAATGCATGTACATTAAGAATTATTTCTGGCACAAAATGCAGCCATATATATATATACATATATATATATATATATATATATATATATATATATATATATATATATATATATATATATATATATATATATATATATATATATATATATATATATATATATATATATATATATATATATAGGGAGAGAGAGAGAGAGAGAGAGAGAGAGAAATATAACCACACACAAGAAGATGCTATACACACTATCTCTATAAGTCTCTATTACATCATTTATTTTGCAATCTCACAAGAAATGTATTGCATCTACTGGAAAGATACACACTCCAGTGCTCGGGGGTAATGATGTGAAAATTCAGCTTCTTATCAACACACTGATGCATAATCAATTAAAGTATCTTTATAGGGACAAAAATCCATGAAAAAATGGAACAAATATCATCACAAAATACAGAGAAATATGACATGGATGGACATATCTTCAAAATGAGCGCATCTTCAGTGACTGAGGATACTCGGTACTTCTTCACAAATTACAAATTATTGAAGATATTTGTTTCATTTATCTTTGTCATAATAATATATGAAAAATGTTCCTAATAAAATCCTCAGCATATCATCCCGTCAGGTGAGAACCAGGAGGGCGGTATAGCGCTTGAAGATTCAAACATTAATACAAATGAAATAGTAATGTTTCATTAAACAAAAAGTTTGTCTAATAAAAACAGGGTAGATGTATAAGGACTGTTCCAAATAGCGGGTAAAATAGCACACTTGCGGTTTTGATTTTTATTCTTTTACTGTAAATGAAAATAATTTAAGATTGATACCGTAATGTAGAGGAGATTGAGCTCTACAATGTGATGCAAATAACTCAATATGCAACTAAATAGTGATACAGTCCTTCTGGTTCTCAGGCGATGATTCTTTCCCCTCCCCTACCATTATTTTTCTGATTTCTTATTGAGGAAAATGAGCTCTGGGAAAACATGGCACACTGTTGATTTATTTACTTTTCTGAAGACTTTTTCTGCGTAAATGTATGCATAATTATTTTCTAACCTCAATCATCACAGTAATTTACAATTGCAACAGCAAATACTTCTACTGAATAAAGAGAAAATTCTTGCCAAAAAAAAGTTTCATGCATTCATTAAATGTTTTCTTTTTGTGGCCTCACATCAGAGATCATTTATCCAGTAATATCAATTTGCAACTGTGTCACATGACAAAAATGACACCCAACATGAAAGGTCAAAGGTCATAACATTTTTACCTTTATATCTTACATAATCATTATTGCAGTCAAAGCAGCTATCTTAGGAAAATGAATTACCTGAAGAGTACATGTTATTACGAAACAGTTTGATTACATGAATGTACATCTGAATCAGTATATAGCAAACTACAG
This sequence comes from Diadema antillarum, assembly GCA_030407125.1. Lineage (NCBI taxonomy): Eukaryota > Metazoa > Echinodermata > Echinoidea > Diadematoida > Diadematidae > Diadema > Diadema antillarum. The sequence continues at coordinate 184,296 of JASTSM010001600.1, forward strand.
TTTGCATAAAAATTTTAGCCGTCAAACATCAGCTGTAATATTTCATGCATCACTCGACCAACTGAATACTACTCGATAAAAATGTGCAAGAAATGGTCACAGTGCAATAGCTCAAGTTGAAAGGCTGACTAAAAGTCACATGGATAGAGTTTTTAAGGGGGGGGGGGTCTCACACACAAATCAATAGTTCCAATGTCATCTGATATGTAAGGCATAAGAAGTAGGCCAAAATAAATCAGAACAGTATGAAGCAATGTATAATTAGCAGAAAAATTATATTGACAGGTCTCTATGCAAGTCTGAAAATGATTAATACGTTAGGAGAATGAATAAAGGCATGACATAAAGACTTTTGGCCAAAGTGAATATTTCAGAAAGCAGGATCTATTAACATTATAATAATCTTCTTCCAATAGGGTAACTAAAAAACTAAAAGTTTGAATGATTGGCATTGTGTGTGTGTGTGTGTGTGTGTTTTTAAGAATGAACAAGCATTAAAAAGTACATAAAGAATCAAAGGCCATCAAATTGTAAACATTACACTTGCAGTAACCACTTCCTGCTTTGCTTCTAACATCATAATGCATTTTCCTCAGTAGAAAAAGCCAATCAATTCTCATTACCTCATGGTTAATGCCCTCACATAAAGTTGATATATATATATATATATATATATATATATATATATATATATTTATAAGAGCGTTTACTCACATCTACATCAAAAGGGCGCAAGATCGGTAAACTCACAAACTTACACGTAAACTTATCTCTTTGCTTGAAATAAAAGATGCTATGAAAAAAAATACATCAGTCCCCTGTATAGCTGTAACAGCATGCACATTTCCAAGCTGCACAGTTGTGTCAATTCACTTGACCCTGTATGTGTTATTTGTACATAGCTGGTATCTCTGCAGCTCCCTATATTTGACTTGAAGAAATAAAACCTAACTTCCCTTTCAGCATACTTTCTATGAGCTATTGACTTTCCAGTCACTCTGGCTGTGCATTTATTTGTGTTTGATCACAAAGAGATGAACCTAGCTACCTCCAAACAATATCCATGAACTATCCACAAACAATTAATTGCATGTTTTACTTGTTTGGAGTGATAATATGGAAAACAAGAGGTTTTTTTTGCAACTTTTATTATTGTTTTTTTTTATGTGAGGATGATGACACTAACAGAGACCTGGCTATATGAACCAAATGCTTAATTGCAGTGTAACCAACCAAGACACAGACACTACAATATTCTGTGGTTTGGAGTGCATTTTTAACTGTAATTTTAACTATCCATTTTTAGTTTTCCATAAACTAGATTTAAAAAAATTACTTGTGGACTTGGTTGTTTACATTTTATTATTTTGGTTACAGAACTCTCATAGCCAATAAATCAATGGAATGATTGGCAACACGTTTCAAAAGAGTAATGGTATTTAAAGTGAGGTATCAAATTGTCATTTTTATTTTTTTCTTATGATTTTGTGCATATTTAATGAAGTTAATCAGTTCCATCTCATGTTTCTCCAGTGCAAGATGTGCAATAAAATCAAGACATGCCTATCTAATGAAAACAAGATGAATATCTCTCCTTCAAGATTCCTCCAGTAAATGACAAAAAAAAAAGATTTTAAAAATATTTTAAAAAAACCCTGGATTTTGGTGCCAGCTCCAAGAACTTTACCTCCAACAAGAATGAAATATTGTAAATGTATTGACTTTTACAAGTTGTGACTTCACAGATACTAACTCTGAAACCATGAAAGTGTTGTAATTTTTACTTAATATTAACAGACAAGAAATGGAAGTTATCATTTTGGCCTCTATTCAATATGCTGGATTGAAGAAAAATGCAAAGTCTGGAAAATGATTGTCGTTTGTCAGGAAGAGATTTCAGGACCAAGAAAGTAATATGCAAAGTGAGAAAGTTCTACTTACGGTGAGAATTAAACATAGAGGAAGTTAGATAGGGTACACGTCACCAGTTCAACACCCAGGAGCCATACAGCCCACGAGTCATCTAGCCCATGAGCTTACGACAAGTCATCTAGCCCATGAGCTCAACACTTGGCAAATAAGGCCCACAAGTTTGACAAACTAATCACCTTGATTTAATGTCAAACTCAATCATGGGACTCTTTTGCTTAGTGTCTGACTCGTGGGCCTTGCTAGCTTACTGTCGGATGCATGGGCCTTATTTTCCTAGTGTCAAGCTCATGGGCTGTATGACTCGTGACCTGTATGACTAGTGGACCTTTTTATCAATGTCAAACTCATGGGCCATATGACTTGTGGATGTCAATTTCATGGGATGACCCCACTAGATAGGAAGATACGTGTAGATAGATAAGGGAGATAGGGAAGGAGAGGACACCTATCATTACAATGGATTTTGCGTTAAGGCAGAAATAAGGTAAGACAAGTCAGAAAAACATTGATTAAAATGTACCATCCAAATGTTAGCATGTTGCTCTTACCTGTTTCCACCGGCATAGAAGTTCAATCAAATATACTCGGTATTCTTTTTATTTCATTTTGACATTTTCAAACACGTTTGTGTGTGATACCTCTTTATAATTATTACCTCCTGGGTGATGTTAATTCCAATATGTGGTTCACGATGAATGAATACATCATATTGAATAATATGTATATATATATATGTATATATATATATATATATATAACAGTAATTTGGAAGAGAAATCCGAGGGTTACTAGACAGAAAAAAAAAATCATTTTTGTTGTTTTAAAATATGGAAACAAGCTGCTGTGCATATCTCTCCAGAAACAAGATAATAATCCACTTACCAAATATTTTTGTTGATAAAGAGAGACAGTAGCTTTAAACTTTTTCCATCCTAAACATTTCAAATGTGTATAATCATAAAATCTACAATCATAAATTCTCTAAAATATACTCTCCATAAATTATGTCACATAATTTTTCTTCTGTCCACACATTTTCAATGTTTGTTTTTTTCACACATCAAGTCTTCAACTTAAAGCTTTTATACACAATCTGATTTATAATCTATGAGGCATTGTCAACACAATTTATAGAGAACCATTGAATATGGACACACCTCTTAAAGGCAAGTTTCCTCTAAAACAATTAAACTGTCTTTGTACAATAAAAACACAACAAAAAAAGAAAGAGGGGAAAACTAAAATCTGGTCATTTTTTCTTTACACTATTTACAACCATGTACAAGGCATCACATGCATTATCAAAACACAGTCTTTTACCAGTAGCAAAGTCTAACAATGTCCTTCTTCACTTTAGCATTATCAAAAGCAGCGATACCATAATACAAGACTTAATACTGTTACTTGCACATGTATTACTCTACAAGAGTCTGCAAATATAAGGTCCGTCTTCTTCTGTATGGTACAATGTGCCCTTTTGACGCTGTCTAGTGGATAATTTCTCTTCCACCTCTAAGCAGTTAAATTAGTGTACTCTTCATGTTATGAGGGCTCTTCCACATTAGAAACGACCTTTAATTTCTATCATATAAAAGCCACTGACTAAGAGAAGCTGTCTGAACCTTGTAGCATTGTGTCATACAACATTATTATGATTTGTTTTGATATTACTAGATACCACAGAATTTGGATCTTTTCTAGTTCAGTAACAGTCTGATGATGCTGAGTCTAATTTCTTTGATTATTAAGGTACATAATGCTTCCATAGCAATGAGCACATATTATGATGCAAGTCAAGAATTTTAGCGTAGTATCGAAATGAGTACAAAAACTACAAGGAAAAAAATGTTTCTAACTATTTTTCCTTTCTTGTCTCATACATGCCTAACTGATGTAAACAATTGTGAGATAATTCTACGGTAACAATTTGGTGATACAACAATATATTGCTTTGATAGGTCTACAAGTTGTTATACTAGTCTCCTCCTTCACCCTGGGAAAACTAATGATGCAACTTCACCATTGCCTGATCGAATTGTCGCCTGCGAGAGGAATACCAATATTTGTTACTTTCATGCAATTTTTATGCTATCTGTTCTCTTCTGTCGCTGCCATTAATTCTCACACACATGTACGCAAATTTAGCACAATCTTGACAATTAATCAAAATGCCATTACAATGATCATGTTGATAAGTTAAGGTCTGTAGCATGAACCAAAATTAACATCTAAGCAGAGGGCCTTAACAACTGCAAAACCATCACAAAATAAACTTGAATCATGAAACCAAAATAAGTCATCTCTCTCTAAACAGATACATTTCAAGTATTGACAAAGTCGAATTTGGCACACTTTTGCTACAAAGCAGCTTGCAAAAAAAAAATGAATGGAGAACAAATCAAATCAGTATGGAATAAAGCACGAATAAGTTTTGTGAGATGCAGATATAGACAGATAGAGTTGGTTCATTGCTCAGCTTCATTCAATAAAACAGTAAAGAGACGTCAAGGTTTGGCTTGTAAGATTTGGCTCTTCTGGAAAAGACATCTAATTAAGACTAGGCATTATTTACAGCCACTCATAAACAAAATTCAGCATTTTAAGAAGTTCTGCAAAAGTTTCACTTTACATAATAAATGCACTCCAAGTGATGTCAGACCAGATAAAATGTCAAAGCTGTGTATGAAAACACCTTTAACAGCTGAGACTGTGCTCCTTTCTGACATTACAATATTACTGTCACATGCAACACTTCCAATATAAACTCCTTGAAGAACACTCCTTAAAAAAGGTGCACAGTCTCGACACCTGGCACTTCAGGTCATATACACACTCATTCGATCACCCTGAAATAACTTGATTTTAAAAAAATAACAACAAAGAAATATAACATCTTTATCAGATGCTGCAGTAGACATGTATAAAAAATCAAACTTCCAAGGCAACATTTTTGAAATTCTACTGCAATATTGCAAAAGATTATTGACAAAAAATATATTAAATTACAGCACTACTTTTGCAAGATTGGAACAGATCATTCATCCAAAAATAATTGCAACTCAGAGGTAAAAATTAGAGGAAATGCATAATTTTACATATAATTAGGTGAAACAATGGACTAGTATTTTTAAAAGATATGGGGAGAAAATAAAGCTGTGGATGCTTGCGCATCTCTAATTTGCTGAGAGGATTACATCTGTGCACAATATGTCAGCAGCCTGGCCACAGCACAGTAAAAAGGCAGAAAAATTGATTCACCAAACTGCACAGTCTAACAACTACTTCGTGAAAATGAAGCTGTGCTAATTAGACTGTTCGTACTCTTTCATGATTCTAGGTTATTTCACTTAAGTTTTACAAGTTCACCACACATACTTATGTATGTATGTATGTATGTGGTTTATTGTTTCTTCATGAATTTCTTGAGTCAAATGGCATTTGTGAAGTTTACAACTTGTGAAAAAATTGCCTTCCATGACACAAATGATATTATGTTGTCCATTGTAATCAAGGCGAGCAATATATTGCTATTCAAGTGTTTCTTCAAAAGTGATAATAGACACCTACTTCTTTTTCACACTATCAAAGTGGTTGTAGATCACACACTCAAACAACTTGCAAAATTGTCTTAAAGGTCCCAACTTACAAAATATCACACCTGCGAAATGTACGGCCCATATAGCATGGCAACTTACTATCTAGGGGGGAAAAGGGTTTATATGGCGATTGAATTATCCTTTAACTCAAGCTATCATTCAGATTTAGAACATGTAGCATACGATGCCGCCAGACATTGCTGACATTACTCTTTAAACTTCTGGGCTATTCCACTTTCCACGGGGGAAGATGAATTGATGCAGATGAGAATTTTGTGTGGCACAACAACCAAAAACAAAAACTAAAAAACTCATGGCCTGCAAAGATGTTGTAAAAACACCAGAAACAGAATGGGAAGCATGAGTTGAATAACAAATCAAATGCTGAATTGATTCAAACACAATCAGAACTGTCAAAGAAGTTCCACAGACCCCCAAAAATATGCTGATGCAAAACACATTAACAGGGGGAATTTTCAATAACTTTTACATTCTAAATAAGACTGGAACATCCAACCCTCTGCTCCATTAAAAACAACAAACCAACACATTTTTCATTTCAAACACACATTTCCCATTTTGGACGAGGGGAAAAAGCAACAACAATAACCATTATCCACATGGTGAAAACAGTTTAGTTGGCAACTGTAGAATAATCCAGGTGTTGATTTCAGACATGAAATTTGCTGAAGTATTGAGAGAGGGATGTAACCACAGAGGCATCCACTTTTTACTTTACAAGACGTTTTCGTGCAAATCTGAGTAAAACACACCAACAATTCATAAATCTCTACCTGAATACCAGAAGCATCATACTTTTAAAGTTAAATTTCTTATTTTTACCATATTCATGGGAATTATAGTAACATCTCGCTTGAATGAAGTTATTCCATAAGGAGTAAAACATATTAAATATTGACGCTGGAAGGCTATCAAAATTAAATATGACTGTGCAAGGGATTTGTCATTGTTTCAAAATGAAATAAAATGAAATAACATATACTAAATTTGAAACAAAATGCATCACTTAAAAGATTTGTCTCCCTTTATTTTCCTTGAGGTACAAACAAAGTGAAAAGAGAGAGGGAAAAAAAATCAACCATTAAATGAATTAAAGTTTCATGTTATCTTTACTCAACTGCTGAGACTGGCTAGCATGTCAGTTTTAAACTATTTGTTTCACAAATCACTGCAAAGCTTACTTCTCTATTAGCACTGTATTTAGAATCAAGCAGTTTAATTCATGAGGATCATCTGCACACTTCTGCAAAATTGTACAAAGCTTCCCGTCCGTACACATTCGCGAGTAAAGTGTTTGCGACAGGCGACCGATTATTCGTCGTCCAGTAGCATTGCATTTAGAATCGAGCAGTTTAATTCATGTGGATCTTCTGCACACATCTGCAGAATAGTATAAAGTAGCTTCCCGTTCGTACACATTCGCGAGTAAAGTGTTTGCGACAAGCGACCAATTATTCGTCGTCGCTTTCGACAAACTCCTTTGGCACCTCGCTGACTGTCCGGGCGACGGGCGGGGCTTTAGGGGCCGGGGTCTTTTCTTCTTTCTTGGCCTCCTCCTCCTCTTCTTTCTTCTTTTTCTCCGCCTCCTTCTTCTTCTCTTCTTCTTCCGCTTTCTGCTTGGCCACGAGGGCAGACCAGTTCTGCAGATTCTTGCTACGAGGTCAAAGGTTATACATTCAGGGATGAGAATAAAAGAAAAACAGACAACAAATATAATCTTATATGATTATATGAGCTATAGAAAAATCCAGTATTGAGTGCTATTGAGTATACAAAATAGCCTTGCAAACTGATAAAGGGAACAGTGTCTCTCTCCTTAAAAAAAGAAGGAAATTTAGTCACATGAGGGCTGCACTCTGCAAGGTTAGAAATTTATAGATTTTGGTACGAGAATTATATCAATGCATGAGACATTATATTTTGCATGAAAATATTGAAAGGGCAAAAATCTAGATTAGGCAGACTCCTTTCATAAACATTGTCCATACGTCAATGTACAATATACTTGCAAAGCTTATAAAGTGTTAAAAAAATAAATGTGTTGTCAGCTTGGATGACACTATAAATAGAACAAAGAAAAGGAAGAGAGAGAGAGAGAGAGAGAGAGAGAGAGGAAGAGGAATATAAAGTCTAATTCTTCTGTTATGAGAATGGTTGATGCATTACAAATATGTGGTATGAATTTAGTGCACAGAATGGTAAACCATAGTAATTCTTTATTGTTTTTCTTTTCCTTTTGTTCCTGTCCAGCTCAAGTCAAGGGAGCAAGCGCTATTTTCATTTAAGATTCAGCATGTTCTCTGTCATTTTTACAAAATTACATTTATAACTTTTGATGAAAATATTCTGAATATTTCAAAAGATGAAAGCTTTAATGATGAAAAATGTATAAACATATCATGTATGATAATAAAGATATAATGATGAGAGGTAAATAAAGATGATAATTACAATGATTATGAGCATTATGACATTTATAGTAAAGATACTATGATGATCATAAAAGAAATATTATTATCAAAATATTATGATTACAAGAAATTAAAACCAGAAATAAAACCAGAAATAAAACTACTAACCATAATATACATAAACAATCATTATGAATAAGTAAAAACACTACTACAATGTAGCAATAATGATAATCAGTGTTATCAGTATTTTTTCTTCTTGTTCTTCTAATTATCATTATTATTATAACTATCATAATTTTTATACTTACGCAGCCCCTTCATACATAGGCTTGGCTGAAGGAACAAGCTGCGCCAAGAGGTCGTAGCAGGGTAGGCAAATACCAACGATGAAAGACACCTTAGAGATATAGGTATAACATGTCAATCATCCTTCATACCTCAATCACATGGAATCTTGCGACCAGATGAACAGACCACCTTTTCATGCATAATTTCAGCCCTGATGCTACCCAAGCATAAAATGATATATGTCTGTATGTTAAGTTATATTATGAGTATGAATATTTGAGCAAGTAACAGTTGTTATGGGTATGCATGAACAAGTGAAATACCATACTTCGTGTTACATTGAACCTGTGTATTAGAGAAACCTGCGCACGATGTGCACGGGAGATGCAGGATGGACACGAAGGTGATTGTTGTAATGGCGGATTGCCAGGGATCATTTCCCAGAATAAACAATGAATTTCATATCTGGAGATATTTGCATTATGAGGTTTCTGTCTTCTTTTGTGTGTCTGAAAAGAGGGACCCGAAACAGTTGGGGGCTTGTCCGGGAACCATAACACAGTATGTTTGTTTGCATGCATAAGCAGGCATGTGTTTGTATAGACATATTATACATGTGATGTAAATGCATGTAACAATGCCCTCAGGTGGTGGAGAGAGCTTACAGCATTTACATGAAACCACACATTATAATAAAATATATAATTCATTTACATATATGTAAATTTACATGCATATATTATCATGCCCCCGTGTTATGAATCGCTGTTTCATTTGATATGTTCATAGTTGCCTATCAGCTGTATGCAAAGAATGGCTGACATAAGAATATACACACAGACTACATACTTGCACATTGATTTGTATACTATACATAATAAAATGTATCATTCATTTACAGTAACACATATGTAAATATACATGCATATATAATTATCATGCACTCATATTATAAATTGCTGTTTCATTTGATATGTTCAGAGTTGCCTACACCAGCTGTATGCATAGAATGGCTGACATAAGAATATACACACAGACTAACATACTTGCACATTGATTTGTATACTGCACATAACAAAATGTATCATATGTAAATAAACATGCATACAATTATCATGCACCCATTTCATAAATTTCTGTTTCATTTGATATGTTCAGAGTTGCCTATCAGCTGTATACAAAGAATGGCTGACATAAAATATATGCACAGACTTAATACTTGCACACTGATTTGTAGCATGCAATTTTAATAAACTTTCATTATCTCTCCTGGGCCCTGTTTAGTAAAGCTGTTCATAAAGTTACGAACAACTTATGAATGACTGGTGATCAGTTCTGATGTGCTATACTTATCAGAATTTCAACAATTCAGCACAAGAACTGATCACCAGTCAGTCCTAAGTCATTCGTAACTTTACAAAGAGCTTTATGGAACACCCCCCTGTTCTTCTCACAAATGAACCTGCACAAAGGCCTCACCTGATTGGCTGGAAGTTCATGAGCCCTCTCTCTGTCCATCATTGGAATTGGCTGCTTGCCTGCTGCCTTCTCCTCATCACCCTATCACAATGCACGACACATACAGCCATCAAGTTACATTTAGATGGGGTCATCCCACAAGACCCACACCCACAGAATCATCCAGCCCGCGAGTCATACAGCCCATGAGTTCGACACGAGGCAAATAAAGCCCATGAGACCGACACTACAAGTGTAGGTAAAAAACAGCCCACGAGATTGACAGATACAACACGGGATTTAATGTGTCGGTCTCGTGGGCCTTGTTTGAGCACTTAGTGTTGAACTTGATCATGGGCTGTATAACTCGTAGACTGTATGACTCGTGGGTGTGGTCTCTTGACATGCACCCATTTAGACTCCCACTGGTCCTTTACAATACCAAATCAAAAACTATAGCATGGACACATCTAGAGGCGGAACCTTCCAATTAAATGCACTTTCCAAACAATATCTAATGTATGGGTAATGCTATAAGTACCACCCCCCCCCCCCCAACTATAATTACGTCACATAAAAATTTTAGCAAATGCATTTTCTAGCAATTAGCATGTACATGTTATACTTGTGTGACATTAATCATACAGTATTTGAGAACATTGCTTTAATTCTTGGTCTATTTTTTAGGGGGCATAAATATTCATATTGCCATTTTGTCATCAGTAGCTTTACGTGTTTTTTGTTTCAAAACATTTTCTCTCATTGGGGTGGTTTGAAGCAACATTTGTTTATCTTATCTTAGACTTGTTATCGCCAACAGAAAAACAAACTCTTAATGAATTTTGGTTGTTTTCACAACTGAACTGATATTGTTTCAAACCTTGTTTGAAAAAAAAAAAACCAAACAAACAAACAAGGGGAAACTGCTAAATGATATGATTTATTAAACTTGGTTTATACACTATGATATTGTTATTTAAAGATATCAATTATTGACTTCTTATAGTTTACATTATGGCTACTTCTCTTCATGTTTTAGGTGATTAGAATAATCATATTGGATCATTTCTACCATTACCGTACTGGAAAACTACACAATTTTGAATAGTTTTGGCAGCATTCCATGCAGACTTGAATTGAGCTTTGAAAGTTGACACAGCATGGAATGTTTCATGTTTTTAGAAATTCTATTTTTATTTATTTAAAGACCCAGCAGTGTGGGATAACATGAAGAGAGAAGGCTGATCCAACTTGGGATATATTTGAGAATCCTCACAATGGATTGTATACAGCTTATCACTGATCATTATCTATTAGTACACACACTACTAAAGAATCTCAACTGGATTTAAATGATCGTATAGTTTTGGTTGAGACCTAATTTTAGGTTTCTAACATTTTTTGTGAGATAATGAGAAACCTCTTACCAAATATGAAAGAGCATGTAATTCTATGAGGAATTCAACGTTTATTTGATGAAAATTGGTTTTGAAATGGCTGAGATATCCCAAAAAGTGCGATTCTTATAAAGTGTGGGACCCACACTTTATTACGATTGCTTTGTTTTACTTTGTTTTTGGATGTTTCAGTCATTCCAAACCCAATTTTCATCAAATAAACTTTGAATTTCTCTTAAAATGGTGTGCTCTGTACTATATCATAAGTGTTTTCTTGGTATCTCGCAAAAAGTTAAAAGCCCAATTCTCATTTCCACCAATACTGTACCATTCCTTTAAACAATAATGATCAGCATATGCTTTAATTGATGTGCATATTCGCTGATGGGCAATGCTATTCTTGCAAGCCTGTGCTATTTGTGGTTTTCAAATGAACCCTGAGGGGCAGCGAAAGAAGATTGATTCAATCGCATCAGCCTTCTCTCCACATGCTACTGGGTCTCTAAAGGAATGGTACAGTTTTGGTTGAGAAGGGAATTCAGCTTTTAACTTTTTGTGAGATAATTAGAAACCACTTATGAAATATTAAAGGACATACAATTCTAAGGGGAATCCAGGGTTTACTTGATGAAAATCAGTTTTGAAATGGCAGAGATATCCACAAATAAAGTAAGACAAAGCGATCCTAATAAAAGGTGGGTCCCACCTTTTATTCAGATTGCTTTGTTTCGGATATCTCAGCCATTTCAACCCCGATTTTCATCAAATAAACTTTGAATTCCTCTTGTAGAACTGTATGCTCTTTCATGTTTTATAACTGGTTTCTCATTATCTCACAAAAAGGTTGGAAACCTGAAGCCCCATCTCAACCCAAACTATACCATTCCTTTAAATGATGGCCACCTACTTTGCAATGGCAAAACATCAAGGAAATGTTCATCACAGAGTTAGTAAGACAGTGTTGCTGTGAACATATTCATTCATAGAATTAGTCACAGCATTTACAATGTTTAATTTCAATAATAATTACTATCATGTTGCAGTAAACAAAAATTGACCATAGTCTAGCCAATCTATTAAAAAACAACATCTAATTCAGGAAGCAGATTCATATACATGTAAGTTTCTCCTCTTTGCTTTTCACAGTAATCATTTGCATTATTGCGGTGCTGTAATTTCTTACACAGCAAGCCATGACTGTAATAAAAGTGTCATTATAAATCATCAAGCATAAAGAAATTGGGGAAAAATGGGAGCACACAACACAACATTCCTGAAGAGAAAGAATGAGTTCAAGATATAGAGAGGGGTGATTCTTTGATTGCAACAAATGAGTTCACGAGGCTAAAAAACTTGACAAAATTGATGCTATGATTACAGCCACTTGAAATAGTGAATCAGTAATTAATTTTCCTTTATCCCCTCAATAAAAATGGTAAATTTCTTCACAATTAGAATAATAAAAACAAAAAAACAGGAGCAAATGAGAGATATGCCCTGAAAGTTAGTTACCAAATCTTGCATTTGCTTCTTTGGTCTTTCATTTCTATGTGAATTTTAACACTTTCTAAAAATTTGAACTTTTTTCTTTTGTGCATGTGCAAGAAATAATTCTTGAAGCATTTTTAGAAGCAAATGCAAGATGAAATCCAAAAATTTCAAATAGCATTGGTTTAAGTTTAGTCACAGATAAAAAAAAAATCAAAAACAAGACAGCTGTGTAAATTTGGTATAGTTTTAGGACAAAAATAAACTTACAACTTCTTTTTTCTGTGGCTGCCATCATATCATCCACAATCTATATCTAAAGATTAAATTTACAAGAATACAACATAAATACAAAACATTCTCCTTTAACAACACTAAAATGTGGGCATTACACTACACTGTAACAGACGTATACTAGTAGTTCAAACACACGGCAGGCTATGATATTAGGAAAATGCAACAGTGGACTTGAAATGCATTAGAATGAATTATTGAAATGGAGGTCCTATGGATTCCACACAACACCACATTTCCCTACGGCATCATTCGGGAATTATCTCTTGTTAAAAAATAATGTGAAGATCGAGCGTGGGGACCACACCTGTTGGTAAAATTCCTCGAAGATCTCAAAAGCGACCTTTCGCTGGAGATCAAATGGTTTGCACACCGCGCACAGGTCACACGCCGTCATAGCGATGGCTTTGATGAGATGTCTATGAGAGTTATAATAAACATCCACATTTCTCGTGCTTTTCTCAAAGAAATGTGCTAAACATAAATAAAAAGCATAATAGCACTTGAGGAAAAAAAAAGCAAGATGAAATAAAGTGACCTCAAAAGTGAATTCTACCCATGTATAATTATCATCCAGACGAATGCTCTAACAAAATGGTAATCATTCTGATTGTAAAGAATGAAAATAAAACAATATATCACAATACTCTTAGCATTCAGAAAGTCCATATATCATTTCACCACAAAGTATTTGTCAGATATTGATGGATTTACCTAATCTAAGTCTTTTCTTCAGTGCAGGCTGTGGTTTGGTAATGTCTACCAACAATATGCAGTGTAAATCCTATCTTCACAATGCCAACAAAAGTGTTAACCCATTCCTTACTGAATTCTGAAATCCCCATAGACTTAATACACTGGCCACCAGGATCCCATATGGAACGGGTTAAAGTAAAATATTCTCCCTCTTTACACATACCTCCTCCATATTCTAAAAATCAAGAAATTATCTGCAATTTTTAAAAAGAATTGTCTTGTTCAATAATGATTTGAGGAATCAAAAGTGTACAAGCAGAATGAGACAAAACAGACTGAAATTAAATATCAAAGTAACTGCTTTTTTTTTTTCAAATGACCCATCTAATTTCTGAGGTTTCTATAAAAATTTACTTCTCTGACTACAATAAAGCTACCCTGCCATTTCTTACATCAATGTCAATTTTGAGAACTTTTAAAGTAGAAATAGTTTGTATAACTTTTTTTTTGAAAACTAATAAAAAAAGTTATTGAGAACTCAATATAGATGTGAATAAATGAATAAACAGAATAAATTTGATTCGGTAAAGGAAATTTAAAGAAGTTGTACATCTCAAGGCAAAGAAGGGGGAAGAATAAGGGTGAAATTTGGGTTTTACGTTAACATGCTGGTTTAGACTCATCGCAGAAATGGGAAGTAGAATGGGGAGATTTCACTTTTTGACGTACAAGATTTATCGACAACAGTAGACTTTAGATACATTTGTAACATACAGGTAAGATTTACCTATAAGTTGAACAGAAAGTCATGCAACAAGAAAATCTGTTGATTTTCCTTTTTGCTCATTTTGTTTCATACTGACCTTTCACAGTAAGAATTCCTTTCTATGAATATCAGAAAAAAATAGTGCCTGGCATTTTGCTGACAGTAAACTGTTGTTTTGCTAAACTGATTTCTAGACCAGCCTCTTTTCCAAAGTCGCTTCTGCATTATCATGGAAAAGATCTACTTATCATGTTGCAACTATGCCAATCATAATAATACTATCACTCTAATATTTCCCCTTTCTTTTGGTATACTTGTTATACTGAATTGTTGTGAGTAAAAATTAAGCTTTAAACTTGCACCAACTGTGTGTAAATTATGATTAAAGCATATTATTGTTTGGTGTTTTAACTCAGCTCCAAAACTTTTCACCCTTTGGTGATTTTGAAATGAATGAAATAATAGCTGGCTTGTCTGCCATTTGATGTCAGTCCTGCTTGTCATTGGACTCAAAACTTTTGACTGTTCATCTATGCCAATTTGGCTATTAAAGGTAAAAACTGAACAGCAATCTTTCTCAAAATTCTGCATCACAAAAGAGAGATAAAACAACAACAACAAGCTTTTCCTTGGATTACATCATAAGAAAACAGGACAACTATAAGAAACCACAATAATTTATAAAGTTTCTTAAACATCAGTGGGGGAAGGAATGAAAAGGTATTCTACATATAACTAGCAATAATACATATTTGAAAGATGATACATGGCACATTAATTGATTCATGAATATGCATAAGATGGTTATCCATATTCATCTTTCTCACATGAATACCTTGGAACACAGCACATCTCACACTTTAACACATGCAGGCTAGCACATGTACACTCATACACACTCATCCATATTCACACGGGTACACATAGATACACAAACACATACACGGAGAGAAAGGAAGAGAGAGAGAGGAAGAAAGGCAGTGATGCACACATTGCATGTCATGAATATGCATGAATACGAGTAATAGGAGCTCATGCATAAACATCACTTCACCGAGGAGGGATTAAGCTCCGCCTACCTGTTGGTAGAACTCGTCGAAGATGACCTTGACTGTTTGCTGTTGAATGTGCCATGGTTTAGTGTTGGCGGCTAGATCGCAAGCCGTCATTGACAGTGACTTCACGCATTGTCTGAGCAACGCAACAATTACAGTGAATTATGGGGAGGTTTTCCAACGTTTTTGTTTTGTTTTCAAGATTGGAAGATGGTCAGAAAGAGAGAGAGAGGTAGAGAGAGGACCAAAGGGTGGATTGTGCAATAAAGAGCAATGGCAGGCATAAACATTTGACATCAAAAGCAGACAAAACAAAAATTTAATTTATGAGGCAGTTCATGAATGAAATATTTGGAAAAGTACAAGAAATAAAAGGCAATATTCCAAAACAAGCATTAATGTGATATTTCAATTTGTCATAAAGCATAGATTGATATGATGTGAACAGCAATATAAGAAGCCAAAAACAAAAAACAGTCGTCATTGTAGAGGATGTTTGAAAATATAACTCGAGTGTGACGCATCAAAGAGTTGATGCGATTTAATCATGAAAGATGAAGAAACAGTGTACAAAGATGCAAAAGTCAAGCAGAAGCATGAGGTCAAAGGTCATACAGTAATCAGTGGCAAGCGTCGGCACAAACAACACATGGGGAGGGAAAAAAATTGAGCTCTGTGTTAGTCAATGATGTTAGTATGCATACATGACACATTCACTACATACAAGCAATGTTAGTCAGCATTAGTATGGGGTGGAATCGAACACATCTTTAAAAAATATAAATAGATCCCCATCACTTCATTCGGTCATGGCTTTTTAAGTCACACAATTATTTATTCTATTTTATAGAAAGAGAAATGAGAGTATTCCTCAGACAAACCAAAATTCTAAACAACCAAGATACATTTGATGAACCAAATTCCTACTCCAGTTTGAGGAAACAAATAAGTTATCATCTCAAAGCATGTCAAAGAAAGGGTGATGAGGATCTCAATTACCGTGAGTTATAAAACAAATAATGCACGTTTGTAATTCTGGCAGGCTTGGTCATTAAATCAATAATTTATTTGACCCACAACCAAATAATCAATTTCATGCCCCTAGATAATTAAAAAAGACATAACAAAAGCAATTGATATCTCTTGCAGCACAGTACATGATATACATCATAGTTTCTGTGCTCAGAAAATGATTAAAACCATTATTATTATAAAACCAGAAAGATGTGGTTGTCTTTAGCTCATTGTTAGCGTGACTCTATTGTTCAATCTGTGTTGTTGCTTTTTTTATGGCAGACAAAATAAAATTGGGTATTGTTTTTTTCTTTCTGCCTGCCTGGTCCAATTATTGATTTATGATTTTCCATCACAATGTATACATGAATATTGAGAGGAATTGTAAAATGATTTATATAATATATATGAATATGAAAATTGTAAATATTCAGTACAACTTTTGACAGCCTGCTAAAATAAAAATGCATCACCTGTGAATATATGGTATACATAAAGCATCAACAAAATTGTCAATATTCTAATATACATGCTCTAGTTCTTTGTTAATGACATATATAGCCGTACAAAGCTGTAAACAAAATCAATCTCAAGACAACAAATCAAAGCAAAGCAATAAAACTTCAGATCCAATGTGTATCATTATGTATTCATAATCAACTGGTTATACTTTATATGATAGTATGCCTAGTATAGACACAGTGTTATTGTGGTGACATTTTGTATGTTGGTATTGAAACTGAACACATTTGTACTTATTATGTTGCATGAATGAAAGGAATATTGTGTCATTAATCACAGCTATGTCATTTTCATAATGTAAAAAAAAAATGTAAAGAATAATCAACACAGGTTTACAAATTAGTCAAATTACTTCTGTAACAGAAAATAAAACAAACATTAAAGAAGCATTAAAAAGAAAGAGATATAACACAGAGAAATTATTTATACATATATGAGACTGAGAAAAACATTGATTGAATTGAAGAAAGAATGATAAGTAAAGGAAAACAAATTGTGGATCTTTTATTTTTTTATATAAATGGATTGTCTAGTTAGGAGAAAATCATTGATGATGTTCAATGAACAAAACTGCATGGAAGGAAAGGCTTTGAAAACAACAGAGAGAGCTCTCAAAAAATAACAACCATGAGAGAGAAAATAGTATTCTCACAGTGGAAATAGGAAGAATTTAGTGATAAGCAAGAGTGTGCATGGAAACCATGATTATCCTGCCAATTGTGATATTTTGTTATCATGCACAAATTGTCACCCCTATAAAAACAAATCCTCAGAACAATTCAGACGACAAAATTAACAGGATGAAAAGACTTTTCTGAAAGATTTTCATTTACTCAACCCATATACACTCTACAAAAAAACAGCAGTAAATGTATATTAATTTCAGACAAAGCATTACTGATTATAATTACTAGCCATCTTACAAAATTGTTCAAATGTCGCTTTTAATGGGCCTCAAGGTACATGCACATTCCTATCCGTACTTCTAAGCTGCTGGCTAGCAAACAAGTCAATCTAGATGTTGTTTCACTTGTTTATTTTGTTGCAAAATCAGAAAGCAAATATAACCTTTTATTCCAATAGTCCCTCAAGTGATCACCACTCCAACAAAAATTAATTTTGACAAGTTTTTTTTTTTTATTGCATATTATATTGTAGCTGGTCAGGGGTGGGTGAGCATTACAGAAGTCTTTAAAAATATTGTTTTTTTAAAGCATGTTAGTGAAGTAACATAAGCAAAGCTCCTTTAATATACAGTAGCTAAAGCATGATTTCTCAATCCAATGAAATGTCATAGTCTTCTTGTGCTATAAAATGTGACCACCTAGCTCAAAACCCACACAAAGTAGCAAGGCAAAAATGAATTTCTACTTTTTTTCTACATATTTTAAAAGAGTAAGCTCTAAGCTTTAAATTGATATATCACTTGTTACAATTTGACCATCCCAACCCATTTAAAAAGTGACTAAAATAAAAGAGAGTAAGAGGTGCGGTTTCAAAGAAAATGGAGAAAAGAGGATTTGATAAATGAGGGGCACTCCGGCGTGCTCAGTGTACAGAATTTTCAATAAAAATCACAGTGTAAGTAGCACCTGCCCAAAATAAATATGGTAAAAAAATGCTACTCTCTAAAAAAAAAAATGGAGTGAAAATATTCACTCTTAAAGGAGTGAATACAAAAAGTGTGAATTTAGAGTGAATTTGATGTGAATTTTGAGTGAAAATGTTCATTTTCACTCATTTTGGAGTGACCTCATTTTTGTATTCACTACTTTAAGAGTGAATATTTTCACTCGATTCTTTTTTAGAAAGTAATATGTTGATTTGGATTTTGTTTTAAGCCATCAAATTTTGACAGTAGGTAGAGAAAAGATTACTCTCTCAGGTAAGACTAACTCGATAAATTTGAGTCAAACCCCAAATGACATATTTCGGTCCAATACAGAGAAGCCTAATCTGCAACTTTTTGTGGGTTTTGAGCTGGGCGGTCACAAATGGCAATGAACAGAGACTCTGTGTAAAATGAAGAAGCGAAGCGTCGGGTAAGAATGAAACATCATCACAACACGGACCGAAGACAGATGGGAACAAATGAGAATAGACATGAAGGCTGACATCCTTGCACAAGGCAAAGCTTTAGTTGAGGTTAGTTTGAGCTTTCTTGGCTTTCATTGCTTTCCAACAACCATTTCCGATCAAAGAAGCAAAATACTTCTGAATCTGACGTCAACGCAATGCGTGAGTCTTTAACGTTTAAATGCTGATTCGTGACACAATTTCCTTTCATTCATGCAGAGCGCGTAGTAACTGTACGAATGATAAGCAGGGTTTTTCTGTTTAATGCTGCTGTATTTTTATATCCCATTATATGATGTACATGATATTACACACAAACACACACATACACACACATACTGAGGTTGTAATCTCTTCTTTCAGAATCATATTAGCCATTTGTAGAAGCTTAACAGGCTTACTTTGTTCAACATTGCTCTTCACCTTGTAATACACGTGTACCTACCTTTTCTTGTTCGAAAATGGCACACATTAGAGCTAACTTTACTTGAGAATGTTTGTTCAAAATGGCTCAGGTAAAAAAAAGAGTAAATGGCTTGTGTTCTACAGAAAGTTGTGATTGGCAAGACTTCAACAACCTTGTGCTCAAAAGGAGACTTTTGAGCATTACAGGGCAAACCTTTGTCTTACACAATAGGTCCCATTACCATTATCATTACTCCTTTTGTGTGTGTGTTTTTTGTTTTTGTTTTTGCTGATAGAACAAAGTGCACAAATAAAACAAAATCTAAACAGCATAAGTCATATCCATTTGCCCAAACTTTAATTTTCCTGAGGTTAGGGATTCAAACAAAGTATTTAAGAAAGAATAGGTCTGATATAAATTGTGAAATGATAACTAAAGTTCCATGAAAATATCAACATGCCACCATAAGAATGTAAACCTTGGAATGGCTGAAGAACATACAGCATAGATTCATGAATAGCTCCTTTTTTTTTTTAGTTTCAAACAAACAACAGAAATATATTTCCAGATAAAAATATGAACAATAATTGCTTCTTTTTTTCTCTTCTTTTATTTTGTAAGATTAAATAAAACCATTCACTGAAAAGTATAAAAATGTATACCGGCTAAAGTGGATAATTATCAATCAAACATGAATACATTTGTAGTCAATAAAATATGTGTTGTTGAAGTCCCGCTAAATCTGAAAAGATTTGTTCAGAAAGTGGGTCTAAATAGTTGGCAACTTTGTGGCAAAGTGAAAAAAAAAATCATGTGAATGGTATATAGAATGTGAATGGTAAAGAATGGGGAATTAAAGAGGAGTGTTTTTGACTAGTGTGTGAGAACAACAGATCGATACATTACGAAAATTTTAATACAAACTGTAAAGGCATGGGTGTATAAAGTACTTTTTAGGGAGTGGCAAATATTGTAAAGCACAAGTGTGATGTACAAAAGAACTAAAACTAATTATCTTCTATAATGAACTTTTTCGATTGTTTTATATCAATATCTTTTTGAAAACATCCTTTAAACTTTTATCAATGTGTACCTGGGTAATTTGTAAGTGTGAAATATGTATGCTTTTAGATACAATATATGGTTAAACTGGCTTCATAGTTATATTCTTTTGGTGTAACTTAAATGATGGTGTCTTTGCTCTGCTAAAAATGGTTTGCGCCTCATCTCCACATTCAGTGCTCATGTAGATCATCTTTATTTATCTAATTTTGGTGGTTGAATAATTGTAGTATTAAAACTGTTTGAATGTAGCTTTAGTGGCTCACATTTGCGCTTTGTTTTCTGTTTGTTTAAAAAAGTATAGCTTAAAATTTAGAAAGTAAAAATCCTTTGTAGTGACCAGGAAACAGTACAACATATGACATCATGATATATGAAATATATGGATATTGTTTTGGAAGTTTCCGAACTAAATAAAAATAGCATAAAATTGCTAAGTAAAAAGAAAGAAAAAAATATATAGATATCACCAACATCCTGCGTGCTGAAAAATGAACAGAGGCATGAGAGCGCAAGGGTGACTTTAATAAATGAAGTGAGTGTGATGGATGGTGAAATGCATGGACAAAATAACAGACAGACAGAATGTAGATGGTTGACATGCAGCTGAAGAACTTTGTCGATGTGGGGGAGGCATACTTTGAAGGGTGCTTGTGACATTGAATCATTGAATACCTTCTTTACAGGGATTTTGGAACACTGTATAGACTTAGATCTGAGAACCACCAGGTTTCCATAGAGAGAGCAAAAAATTATATATTGACAAATTTTCATAAATTTGGGTCATCAAATGAAGAACTTTTGAAAATAGATGGATATCGAGGAAATGACAAGCCCTTATCATTTTATTTTTCCATTCAGAGACCCAAGCCGTGCTTGATGTAGTTTCACAGTGTATGTCCCAACCTCTGAAAAACATTAATAGTTAACAGAACATTAACAGATGATTAAGCACCTAATGAAGCAGAGACTGGTGGTAGTCCCACACACTGAAATTTTAGTTTTATGTTTTCCGATAGAAGAGAAAATAGCAGAATTCCGGCATAACAGATTGTGATGACTTGCAGGCCACAAAAATGGAAAAAAAAATTGGCCACTATTCAATCAAGATAACAAAAGATAACAATAGAAGGAATATATCCCTCAAATCTTAGTTTCTACATCGTATTTCATCCTTCTTTCGCTTGGAGGGGAGTAGGAGGTGGGGGGGGGATGGGAAAAGACAGATCAGCACAGTGAGGGTGGCCATATACGTGTATAGATACACAGGTGGAAGAGCAGAGAGTGCAGGGTGCATGTGTGCTTTATAGAAGAGATGATATGAGCACCAAGGCCAAGGAGGCAAGTCCTTCAGAGACCCCTGGAGTTCCTGTTACCATGGAAACGCAACATCATCGCCACTCCTCCCAAAAGGGATCCGGAGGTAGCCATCATCCATTCGCACGATTAGCAAACACAACTGCAGTCACTGTGCTCAATAACTCAAATCAAACATCTTCCTCTGCCATTGATGCAGCCATACTCCTTAGTCTGACGAAAGTTCTCGTATTTAATTTGGACTTAAAAGGTTATGTATGAATTATATTTTGCCCTATTGAACCACATAATTATTATCGCTCCGTCCTCTGATATCTTTATATTCAAACTGCCAAAATAGTTTTGTTAAAAAACCACTTTCTTTCCCTGCCCCCTCTCTCTCTCCATCAATCTCTCTTTCTTTTGACATGTATCTCTCTCAGACAATATGGTTTTTAATCATTTTAGAGTGCCTGCTTAATATGGTATCCTGGTCTTTGTAATTATTTCATCGTTTATTCTTAAATATATCATACAGCTCCATCTCCATACCCCTCCCCTCTGTGTTTATAATCACTTTCATTATTTTTGACCTGTTCCTCCATCATCTCCTCCTCTTTCCTCTTTTACCTCTTTCTCCTCTTTCTAATCATCATCATCATCATCATCATCATCATCATCATCACTATCATTGTTTTTCTTTTTGTCCTCTTGTACCTACTACATCATCATCATTATCAATTTCATCCTTCACCTCTTCCTCCTCCTTTTCTCCATCATCACCACCACCATCATCATCAAAATCATCATCCCCACCACCACCATCATCATCACCATCATTATCATCATCATCATCACCACCAATTTCATCTTTCCATCACGATTCCCATCTTCCTCCTCCTCGTGCATCATCATAATCATCATCATCATCATCACCACCACCATCACCACCACCACTTCCACCAACCCAGCACATCTGGGTGCCACCTGCACACTCTCGCCTCACCTGTGGTCCGGGTTGTCCCAGGAGAACTTCTTCTCCTCTACAATCTTCTTCAGCTTGGCCTTGTTGGGGAAGAAGAGGGCAAGGTCGGTTGCTAGGATGGCATTTCGGATGTCGCCGAGGACCTGTTTGTACTCATCTGATGACAGGTGCTTGAAGATGTTGTGTCCATCATTCTGAGGAATAGAGATACATGCGGATGACTGATTTACCCCTTTAACCCTTGCTGTGCTCATTAAGTTTTCAATCAATTTATGCTGTGGTGCTATCCTCCAATTGCATGTTTACATGTGGACTTGGGATAAATTATAGCTGTAGTCGACATGGGTGCACAGATTTCTAGCTGCTGAAGAACTGTATTATCCACTTATTTGGAAGGCAATATGTGCATTTCAGTTAAAAGTTGGGCAGTGGTACTTACACAGCAAGCTAATTAGAATCTTGTAAAAATGATGTGTTTTCTTGAATTTGATTTAATTTATTGCATTTTCACCAACAACAAAAAATAATCTCTCTTTAACAGGCATATTTAACAAAAAGATATGCAAAAGATAAAAAGAAACATTTTGATGAAAAAAAGAATAATGTAAAACAAGGAATTTTCGCGTGCATTTTAATTTTGCGAATTTTGCGAATGCCAAAATTCGCAAAAATAAAATACAATGTATGCGCGAAAGTTCTTGCCTACACAATAAGCATGGGATGCCATTGGCAATTCGGACAAATTTTATGCTGCAAGAAGGCCCGTCAGCTCCAATTCGCGAAATTTCATGCTGCCAATATATCGTGTTTTACAGTATCCAAAATATGGTAAAGACACACTTAATTGCAGTTCTTTAAAGGGGATTGTGCAAGACTTAATTACATTCACATAAAGGCAGAGCTACCAAGTCTCACGCATTCTGAGACACAGGCATTTAGGGTCCGTCTCACGATCTCACGCATGGCACCCATTTTTCTCACCCATCGGGACATATAGCTCAAAGAATTAAAGCGATAGATGCATTTGAAGGTATATTTCCCTTTTGTCTTTCAAAATAACTAAAAAATGGTCACTTAAGTATGCACCAGATCGCACCATTAAGAGCTAAAAATTGAAAAGCTCCCTGCCATAGGAGGGAGGACAGCCCCCTCCCACACCCTCTCGCTCACGAGCATGCACATGTGCCGAGACGCCGAGTCATGAAAATCTCACTCATAGGAATTTTTTGAACTTGGCATCTCTGTAAAGGCCATCAAAAGAGAAAGCTCACCATTGAATTAATGGAAGAGTCATGGTATTGGGTAGGATGTAAAGGGGTCAAAAACATGTAAAATGATGCCCCAACCTTAACCCGTTGAGGACGGGCTGATTTGTTAAACACGCATTTCCCATAGACACCTGCCCAAGTGTACTCGGGACTCCTCCTCAACGGGTTAAGTGTACTGATCATATGTCATAGGAAATCACGAGCCACTTAATCACCAGTAAATCTTAATCTTAATCCATTCCCTATGAGATTTTGAAATCAACGTAGACTCGAGTAACAGGGCAAGACAGACTTCCATTAGGAAAGGGTTGACGTACATTATACAGTGGGAGAAAAAAAGTATTATGCATCTGACAATGAGTTCTTTCATGCATGATATGTATTTACCATGGTACAATAGCCATGACGATGGTTGTACGATGATTAATTGCAAACACGTAGGTTGGTGCAAACAATACACTCTGGCTGCATGTGAGTACACGTTACTGATTACATGGCTACACAGAAAAAGTGCAAATGCAAAGCATTCATGATGTGTAGATTCAATTACTGTCAAGATTGAACTGCTACATGTTCAAGTTTAAAGGGACTGTACAGTACTGGTTCAGGTGGGGATTCATGTTTTTAACATTCCTAAGTGAGATAATGAGAAACCTCTTATGAAATATGAAAGAGCATGTAATTTTAAGAAGGATTCAACGTTCATTTGATAAAAATTGGTTTTCAAATGGCTGAGACATCCAAAAAGTGATAATAATAAAAGGCGACAGTCCATGTCTTTTATTAGGATCTCTTTGTATCACCTTGTTTTTGGATATCTCAGCCATTTCAAAACCGATTTTCATCAAATAAACTTTTGATACCCCTTAGAATTGCATGCTCTTTGACATCTCATAGAGTGGTTTCTGAATATCTTGCAAAATGGTAAAAGCTAAATCCTCACCCCAACCAGAACTGTACACACCCTTTAAAAGAGAATGAAACAAGTATATATGTGGAATGAGTGAATGCAAGCATGTTAGTAGAATACATCAGAGAAGTTTGAAGAAAATATGCAGATAATCCTTTACAAAAACTGAAGAGAACTGAAGAGAATTGTCCAATTATTCTCACACTACATGTACACAAATATGTACTAATATTTCTGCATTTACTCAATCCACATTAGGTTTCAATTAAATTAAATTCAATTTACTTGGGATTCATTCTCCTTTGAAAAGAGCATGTGTTCATGTTGCCTCTGTATCATCGTGCTTTTCATAAGTGACATGCTAAATTGAAAGGGTTTATGACAGAAAATATAGCACTTGTTATCACATGCCAGTAGTAGTATCTATGCGATTGCATCCAAAAGGTCAAGACTTAATTGAGATGTTTTCACACATGCATATCTTGCAACTGTGGGCATTATGAGGCCACAGCGAAAGTATTCAAAGAGATAAATTAACATGCTGATTCAAAGTAATATACGCAAGATTCTAAGAATTGTTGGGATAGACTCTGTATCTATTAACAATGCTGACACTGGTCATTACCAGGTGGCTGGAATAAACTTCTTTCACATCAGAAAAGGGCTAGTGTTCACACTGTTTGCATAGTAACTTGATTGTGATAGCCACTTTGCATTGAGATCTGTCAGGATTCTTGGATTGTTCATACTATTAAGACGGTGGTGATCAGAATTTAGGGGTCGGGATGAAAAGATTGAACTGAAAGAGAAGAAGGCGTGTTCACAACTTTCAGGAAGACTGTAGGCAATGCTGTAAGCACAATTAATTCTACACAAAAATGCATAAAGTTATTATGGAGTGGAAAGGTATTGTTCATATCAAACATTGAGGTTGCATTGGAGAGGATTAAAGGGGAAGGCTAGTAACTGATCAGTGGAAATCAGTGGAAATGCTGGGAGATGACTGTTCCAATCCTTATGGGATTCATTCAAGAGTTCATTGTATATCTATTGTTGTGTGAAAATTATTTGCTTCAGAATGGTGTCATATTCAAGTAATGTGCAGCTTAATGCCCCGTCACTGACCAGGGACGCTAACCTGGAAGCATTAAACTGCACATCACTTGAATATGAGACCATTCTGAAGCAAATCATTTTCACACAACAATAGATACACAATGAACTCTTGAATGAATCCCATAAGGATTGGAACAATCATCTCCCAGCATTTCCACTGATTCCCACTGATCGGTTACTAGCCTTCCCCTTTAAGCTAGAGGGTGCGTTCAGACCTGGAGGATAGTGATGGTCATGTTGAAGTGGTGGTGTTCCATGGTGGAAGTGGAGTAGACAGCGGCCAGGGGGGAGGCCGTGTTCACCATGAAGGCGTTGTTCTTCCCCCTGTGGTCCAGATCATGACAGAGACAGGCCACAAACAGGGAAAGGGCCTGAGAGGGGAAACATTCATTTCACTTTTGACTCATTGATGTCATACAGGACCTATTTACCACAAGAAAAGGTGTAGGCCTAACCATAGAATAAGAGACCACGATGGAAATAATACACTCATTCTCAAAACATAACCCTGGTCCAATCCACAGTAAGTTCATCTCGATCTGAAAGTTGATAGCATAAAATCACTTTTAATGATTGAATGACACTTAATATCATTTGCATTTTTAAATCTTTTCACTGTAATAATCATGACAACTCATTGCAATACCCTTCAAGGATTAAGAGACATATAAAAGTCACGTTGGATTTATAGATGATCATGCAAAAATGAGTTGTTGTTTTTTATAGAGATAATATGTGACCCGCTACAATAAAGGAATCCGAAAGTCGGCGGAGGACAATTTTCTGAAAATGGCATGACATTATTCCCTTACTCTTCTACTTTAATTTCATATATAGCACAACTCATAAAAGTACTCGGTTGCAGAGATATCGATGATTTTATTAGCGCATGTCAAGTGGTTGAGGAAATCAGAGTTTCGAGAAAAACGCCTTCAAAGTTTTTCTTCCGACGCTATCATGATCAAGGGGAGGCGAGACGGTTTTCACCACTTCACAATAGAAGGCATGCTCCTAACAACCTCCGGGATGTTCATTCAAGCTTAGTACCAGCGGTTTACGCACAACCAATCAGTAATTAGGATACCACGCACTGACCAATACGATCACTCCCTTGTTGCTAGGGGCGGAGTCTAGCTGCAGCACTAAATCCAAATCTTCGGACATGTTTGTGTTACGTTGAAAGTCGGAAAATCATGGCCCCAAAAAAAGCTGATTTCTTGCCTTTCCTTTGATCATTTAGCTTCAAAATTTCGGCAGATGATAGACAAAACATAAGACTACAAAATTATCCCCAAAACAGAAATCTGATTGTTTTGACCAATTTTGTTGATGTGATTTCAAACTCGATTTTCTCGGCTCAGCCATCAGCGACTTTAGGATCCTTTTGTTGTAGCGGGTCACATATTTTTGCATTCAAATTTCGTAGTGGTAAGGCAGTAATTACAAGAAGAAATAATTCCAGACTCCTTTCAGACTAATAAAATGCATTTTGTCCTTTGCTGCTCAGAATTCTGACAGATCATAACCATCAAGTAGTACCTGGTATTAAATACGTTCCTCAATCACAATTAGGAGACCTTGAATTCAGTATGAAAATTGTGAGATGACCCTAATTGCTTTTTTGTATGATTTGACCACTCCAATGATATGGACAACCATTCCCCAAGAGAACAATCCTTTCAGACGAGGTGTTCTTGTTTCCACTGACCTCGAGTGGGGTGAAGAACTGTTCCTTGCCGGTCTTGATGACCGTGTAGATGCTGTGAGCGACGGAGAAGGCGTGGGTCCAGTTGTGATATGGTACCCGGCGATAGTTCTTCCTAACCGTCAGGATGAACCGGCAGAGCTCGTCGTAGTCGAACCTTGTCCAGAACGATTAAATGGAAGCCACGTCAAAATGGGGGAAAAGATGATTATGCACCTAAGAATACACGATGGAAGGCAGTTACACTGTACTTTTGGTACACCCACTTTATGAGATGGGTTAGCAGGGAAAATATGGTAATCACAAGCACATTGCAGCATCTAAACTGAGACAATACTTGCAATATATTGTCAATCACATGTACACGTACAAGCTGCATTGCCCTACATGTATCTTAACTTCATAATGGGAAAATACTCGTAGTCAATTTACGCTATATGCTCTGCATGATTCAGATAAATTCTCAAGAGACTACAATAAAAGAGATTATCCTTTCACATAATAGTTCAATAATAGTTCAATGATACTTCAATGATAGTTCAAGTAGGAGAACACTGTACAACTGCATCTTACCTGCAGAGAAATTGTGTCCTGCATTTTTCTCTCTTTTTTGGGGGGGGGGGGGGGGGAGGAGGAGGTTTGTAAATCAGGGTGTTGTTGGAATTCTTTGGGGTGGAGGAGCAGTAAGAGACAGGTGGGTATTGCTATACTGTAATTTTATCAAATAATTATAGCAATGCAGGGAGGGGAGCATATGACATGATAATCAATGGCTCTATCTCTTGAAATAATCACTGCAGAAATTATGTTCATCCAAAAGGGGACTCAAAGGAATACCACTTGCCAAAATAATGCTATAAAAGATGAAAATTGCATGAAATACCTGTATCTACTCTTAAGCTATCTTATAGTACATACATTTATCTTTCATGCTAAAGCAGTTAGGAATAAGCAAAATAGCCAATATATCCCAGGAAAATGAAAATGTCATAGGGAGAACTGAAAAATCTTTCTGCTTATCACTTACATATATGTATTATCTTAAACATATTTTACAATCAGTAATATATAATGTTTATCAAATTATTCTAAAAATGAAATTCACTGCATACTATACATCTGCTTCCTCTTTCAGGCTTTCAATATTTCTGAGTAAGCTTCAGATTCTCAAAATGTTGCTCTAGTTTATTTTTTTCAAAAAAAAAATCGAATCAAGACATTAATTGGGCTTGACATTTCTATCAAGCTGAAGAAATTGTACGAAAATTTTCAGCGCAATCATTATCACTCCAACTTCAACCGTAGAAAAGATGAACATGCAGAAATCATAAAGCTAGTGAACACACAAAAATAAAAGTTAAAGCAGCTGCTAGAATAAAGGCAACACACGCAAGGAAGTACTTCACATCAGTAGTAGATGTTTAGTAGAAAATAAATCAAGAGAACAAGAGAAGATAAAATGGCAGAAAAGATTACAGAGTAAGTTCATCTATGGGAAAGGCAAGGTAGAAGGAGAAATCAGATGCTAAAATGCAGAAAATCAACCAGGGTTCAAAATAAATAACGCCGCCAAGAATTCTGCCGAAAAATAAGAATAGGAAAGGAAAAATCCAAATGTGGATGACAAGATTACAACAGCTCTATTCAACTGGGGCACTATATATACAATATATAATTTTGTCTGGCTTGCAGGATCGAGAATTACAAAAAGGTATACTATGCTGTTTATGATATCAAATTTATGAAACAAACGCAAGACTGTTTCCACATTATAGTCCAAAGGTGAAACTCACTCTCTTTAATTCTCATAATATAAATCCTGGATTTCCCAAACCAATGGGGGGGGGGGGGGGGAAGAGGCTGAAACATGAGCAAGGTTGCAGCATGTTTTGGAACTATTTGCTCCTCTTTATTCATAATTATACTATCTTAACATGGAAATCGGCAGTACATATGATGTTAATCATATGCAAAAAGGTCCCCTGTGTTCAAAAGTTGTTGTAATCTATTAATTCAGTTCACCAGAAAGAGTCAAAGGTTCTCAGAGTGTGCAAAAAAAAAAAAATGATAGAGTGCCATTAACCCATTCTGTACGGGAACCTGATGGCCTGTGTATTAAGTCTACGGGCATTTCAGAACTCAGTATAGAATGGGTTAGTCTGTTCAGGAGGCAGGTGAAAGTGCAAAAGGAGCTTGTTCATGCTGGGGTACAATCCAAGGAGGGGTGACCTGGCCCACTACCAAATGTGAATTCCTGCTTTTAAGGTCAAATACACTGCAAAACGTAGGTAACATTCGTAGGAAATTTCCAATATCCTGCTGATAAGAATAAATATATTAAAAGCAAGATAAGCTCCTCTCTTCATATCATTTTTGGGAGGGGGTGTTCATCAGAATCTTGTTTATACAAAACTTGTCGATCACGATGAGAAACAAATGTTTTCAATATGAGTGAATGCCTATAATTGGAAAAGATCACCTATATTTCTTTTTGCTAATTTGATACGATGAATCACAGTGCAAACATATGAACAATAAAAGGCATAATGGTCCACTCTAATCAAGGGTTGTAGGAATGTGTGTTAACTTGTGCAGTGTAGTATAGACCTCCAGTGATATAAATACTAACTATAAAAAAAAAGAAACTGAATAACTCACATTGTTTTCCTTTTAAGAACTATGCCCAATGGGTATAATCTTCTTTTCTAGTCATTCATTTCATTCTATTCTTGCAGGGGTAGGGGAAAAAATTTGCATGTGACTAAAATAAGGCAGGTGGTTGTTAGTTAAACAGCAAACTGATTCCTTGGTTAAGTCATCCACTAGCACTCTCACAGCAAACCAATGCAAATGTATTAGTCGCCAAAGGGTATTAAATGAAAGCAGCAATAATCAAACTAGAGACATGAGTATGAAGGACCTGAATTTACTGTATATGCCGAATATTTCGCGAGGTTTTTATTTTCATGAATTTCGTGAGTCGGGTGCTATTCGCAAAATGAAAGACACACGAAAATATTGACTCTGATCCTGATATGAATGTGACGTGCGCGTATACATTTCTCCATTCAGTAGTGTGCTGCACGATCGCAAATTTAACCACTCGCGCAATCGTCGAGAAGTCCTGATTCGCGAAAATTTAGACTCGCTAAATATACGTATGGCGATACAGTAAAGTAAGTTGTTAGAAATTGAAGCCAAGCAATAACCAGGCAGTATTCTACATGAATGAAAGTGAAGAATCTCATCTGCTTGTCATCGGACAAGAAGAAAACCAAACAAAAACACTACCCTCTTTTCCATGGAATTTAATGAAAATGACAAAATCTATTAATTTGTTTGTTTGTTTGTTGTCTTTGCAATTTCGACCAAAATGATACAAACAATGTTTGCTTGTTTTTTGACACCTTTTGAAGACTTTGTGCCACTAAAATGGAATCCCTTGGCTGTAGCGTGACAATTTCAAGCCACAATTTGCTCACTTAATGCTGTGTACTGTACCATTAAGTGATAGAACCTGCCCTAGTAAATCATGTTGGATATCTTTTTTCAAGAGTTCGAAGAGTAAAATGGATAATATTGCTTTCAGGATCCCACATATGAATACAACATGTGGTTGCTTAATGAGTGTTGATAGAAAAATCAGCACAAAAAAAATACAGAATACATGAAGTTCACGAGGGAATTTAGTGAGAAAAGGCTATTTGGTAGCATCTTCATTTTCCCCCCTTTTTTTCTAATAATCAGTATTTAGATTTCTCATTCTCACTATATTGCACTTAATTCTCATTCTTGGTGTCATTTACGTGTTGTGCAGTTCGTTTCAAGGCATACAATGCATTGCAGTCTAGTTCTATTCTTATGAAACATAAAATTTGCTTTCTCCAGGCTATAAACACATATCAAAAAATATTGAAATAATAATATAAACCATGAATAGAATATATATCAAAGTTATACATGTCTCTGATTTGATAGAGTTAGGCAGTGCAAAATGAGGGTCAAAACCAACACCCATCAAGCTCTTGATGAGGTATTGTTTGGGTCATTAACCCAAAGATCATAGAGTTAGGCAGATATTTGGTACTTCCATCGCCACACAATTTAAAGAGTTAGGCACTCATTTGGCACAACCATTTGTCAGCTCGGTAATCCATTACCTACAAGAACCCAGTTGTGTCTGTGCTTAGTCGATGGAGATTTGAATAGAAATCTCTAAGTAGGAAACTGTTCACCTACATTTTCAGCTCATAAGGTTAGGCAGTTGAGCAACAAAGAAGCAGAACAAAAAAATCACAGGCTTTCTTTGGAGCCCTGCCCTGAAATATTTCAATTGTGACAGATTTGGCATTATATATTCAAAACCATGGTAGATGCTAATGAAGACTTGTGAGCAATATTTGCCCAATCTATCTAAATCTGCCAAACATCTGCGACCAAAATCTGCCTAATTCTATGACTCATATGTCGCATAAAAAAAAAAGTGCATATCTGGATTCTAAGGGTTAAATCTGGCTAGTTCACACGATTCTCACACTCACTCCTATACCTTTGCGTGTGATCTGGATGACCAGGAGGTGGGCTGTGAGATCACGATAAAGACAATTTTTTGGTTTTTACCAGTGAGCAGAGACACAGCTAGGCTTGAGGAAGTAAGATGGTAATGTAGGAAGGGATTGTTAAAGTCATAAGACATGAGGGGAGGATGCTTCACAATGCTGGTGAAGATGGAGGAGGAACTGATGGTGATGATGATGGGGGTGGGATGATGGTGGTGGTGGTGATGGTGGTGGTGGTATTGCTGGTGATGGTGGTGATGGTGGTGATGGTAATGGTGATGATAACTTAATGGTGGTGATGGTGATATTGATTGCGAATTATAGAATGGGTAGCGAGAATCCTGCGATCTGATTGGTCGAGAGCTATGTGTTCATTTTTACTGGCCGCACGCTGAGTCACAGTGGTAAACATGTTATCGCGCACTTAGCAAGAGTACGCGTACTTGTAACAAAGGTTCGCGCACTAAAGCAAGCGTTCGCGCACTCAGCTTGGCCATGCATCCAGTAAAACTGATGCATGGCTGGCCATGCATCCAGTAAAAACGCCATGCATCCAGTAAAAATGGTAAGCACGAGTATGCATGCCCGTTTACGGCAAGCCAAAAGGAAATGCATCCAGTAATTTTGTCATCGGGTTACACGATAGAAAAATGGGTTTTTGACAAGAAAATTACCCATTCTATAAATCAGATGACGCACATGTCTTTCGTGCGTCAGTCGGAATATAGTGTGAATGCGGTAACTATGGAATTTAGCCTAAACCCACTCGGCTTCGCCTCGTGGGTTAAGCATTCCATAGTTACCTTATGCACACAATTCCGACTGACGCACTCAGACCTATGCGTCATTTGTATAACAGGAGGGGATTGTCAGAGTCATACAGCAGAGGGGAGAACATGATGTGGATATGATGATGCCATGGTGGTGATGGTGGTAGTGATGGTGGTGATGGTGGTATTGATGGTGGTAATGATGGTGGTGATGATGGTGATATAGTGGTAGTGATATAGTAATGGTGCTAGTGGTATGGTGATGGTGATGGTGATGGTGATGGTGATGGTGATGGTGATGGTGAAGGTGATTTTGATGGTGATGGTGATGGTGATGGTGATGATGATAGTGATAGTGGTAGTGGTGGTGATGGTGGCGGTGATGGTGATGGTGGTGGTGATGGTGGCGGTGATGGTGGCGGTGATGGTGGTGGTGATGGTGATGGTGATGGTGATGGTGATGGTGATGGTGATGGTGATGGTAATGATAATATGATGGGGATGATACTGATGGTGATGGTGGTGATTGTGGTGGTGATGGTGATAATGATGGTAATTTTGATGGTGATGGTGATATCGATGGTGATGTAGGAAGGGATAATGAGGATGTGATGATGGCGATATAGTGGTAGTGATAGTGATAGTGGTGGTGGTGGTGTTAATGATGATGGCGATGGTGGCAGTTGTCATGGTGATGACAGTGATGGTAATGATGGTGGCAGTGATGCTCAGAATAGTAGTGAAGATGACAGGTAGAAGACTGTGTAGAGAGTGATGGTGTCGGTGATAAAGATAACATATAGATGATGATGATAATGCTGACGATAGTGATGCTGTTAAAGTGATGTAGTGAGGGCTTGGCAAGGGGTGTTGATGATGATGGTGATGATGATAGTCAAGATGGTTAAAGTGATAGCAACAGTTAAAAAAGTGGCAGTGATAGTGATGACTGGTGGTAGCACAAGTGAAAAAATGGGTGGGTGATTGTAATGATAATGATAATGATAAAAGTGGTGATGATAACAAAAGTGATAGTAACATAAGATTGGCATGTTGATGATGAAGATATTCATGGTTGTGACAATGATAATGACAATCTTGAGTAGAAATATGACGATCATATAGTTATAATGCTGGAGACAGACAATTACTAGAATCATCTAAATTTGACAGAGACAGTTGCAAGTGTTCATCAATGTTGTGGCAATAATTACCACACACGAGCACAGTTGTAGCTCAAAGTTGAGAGGAGACAATGTTGTACAGTTTAACAAATGTTTCACTGGTGGGTACAAATTGTGGGAGAGATATATATACGTGTGCAAGTTGAGACATATATTTTGACTTGAGAAAAAAAAGCTAGTCATAGCATGTTGTGGCTGCAACACATACAACTATGTTGCAGACATGTTGCTGATAATTGATGATGATATGTACAGGAAGAGAGGCCAAAATCTGGAGACAGTGTGTATTGTTTGTTCTGGGATAGGAAATAATATGTGTTTTGAATGATGGAGATGCATACACAGACAAAATGACATGATATTTGGTGCAAAAAGAAAGAATGATTTAACAAACCACTGATATGACTTTAAACATTAGAATGGATTAGAAGATGCCAATGAATGGCAATATTTCTGAATTGTGGAATGAATATGTTACAGAAGGAAATTGGAACCAGTAAACTTTATATCACAATAGTATCACAATATAGGAACAAGTGAACATACATATCCAATGATGTTAGTGCATTGACAATTCTACAACCAATAAACTTAACAATGGAATTATAGACTTACTATTGATATACCACACAATGTATTGTAGAGAACATTAGTAGTTATGTCATGCTAAAGTAGTGAAGTCTAACAATATTACTCACTAAATATGAAAAGTGTCTGACTAATTAACATCAAAAATGAATAAGATTTATGATGATAATATCAGTGAATGTAACTGCATGCAAAAATTGAATCTTTCAAATGGTGAATTAGGCTCTTTTTGAGTAAAATTTGTTAACAATTTTGTGTTCTTATACTTCCACTTCACAGTCAGACAAAATACAAAACAGTGTGTACAGCATGCACTTGTCATGCGAATTGAAACAACCACAATGGAAAAGTTTGGGGATGAACACATATGAAATATACAAATCTGCAATGTGCTCAAACACAATTGTCCACTTATAATATGAAAGTAAATACAGAGAAAATTCACAACACATTTTCTGCAATTGTTCTTTGCTTAGTTTGAGAAACATTCAGAGTAAAGTCACATGCAGCCACGTGTGGAAACATTTACACCTTCTGGAATTGCATACGGAATATTTAATGAGGTTAGAAAGTTAAATTTGTGAGATCATGAACTTCTTCATGGTGGGATCTCGTGTCATATCGTCCAAAGTTACCACTAAAAACTATGTTACCATAGAAACCGTTTCCAGCAAACATCTAAGCCAGTACTTACTTGTTGAGGTTGAACATATCTTTAAACATACAGAGGACGTAGAGTGGCTTGGCCTCCTCATCCAAGCCCCACGGTGAGAAGTCATATCTATAAAGAATACAAAAACATATATCAGGGAATTAAGAATCAGACACAAACATATAAGGTATGTCTTATTTTAATTTTGGTATGAACGGGAACAGAAAAAGTTACAAAACTTATAGCACGTCATTCAAAAAACACTCTTTAGTTTCTTAATGCATACCTTAGCATCAGAATAAATCTATTAAAGTTGGATGCACGGTAGAAACATATGAATTCCTTTGAGTTTCTGCTGACATATGTTAAAGGGTAATATCATTCCCCCTGCTTTCTGAAAGAGGCAAGTCAAGTGCTCATGCATTATGCTAGAAAAGTGAAAGGATGGTGAGTTTTATTTATATTTTTAGAGCATTTTCCATACATGATGTCACAAAATGTTATAATCTTTCCATCCATCGATGGCTGCACCAAAACGTCAAATATTTTATGACTTTTAAACAGACTGTCTGATTTTCCTCAAACTTTCACAGATGCGTTTTGTAAAAGCCTCTCTTACATCCCGTTGTGCGTGTGTAGAGATCGTGCGGAGTCGGAGTTCCTGTCAGGCGTGGAGTTGTCGCAGGGTGAAAAAGGGGAAGTATGTAGTAAGTACTTAATGAGTGGGTGTGTCTTGCTCAAAAAGTGAGGCCCACAAGTGGTCTGTACGCCTTTTTGGAGGTAGGAAGAATTAAGGAGCTCGTAAGATCTCTACTTCTGTCGCACACAATGAGTGGGATAATTGTACGTAAATTGCAAGTGAAG
This sequence comes from Diadema antillarum, assembly GCA_030407125.1. Taxonomy (NCBI): domain Eukaryota; kingdom Metazoa; phylum Echinodermata; class Echinoidea; order Diadematoida; family Diadematidae; genus Diadema; species Diadema antillarum. The sequence goes on from JASTSM010001600.1 coordinate 220,678, forward strand.
CGTACGTTTTCAGAAATCGTACTTACGAAGTAAGAGAAACGTAAGAGAAACGTAAGGAGCACGGAAGTGTTAAGCAAGACAATCGTGCCTCAAATTGGAAGAACGCACAAATAATCACAATAATATAAAAGGGTGCACTGAGTCTCTTCATCATTCATGTGGACTCACTGCAGAAAATGGCGACGCGGAACTGAAAGCACGCTGTCCGTATCAGCTGTTATATAGGAGCTCGATGCACCTGAGCATGTCTCAACATAGTACTTCTGACGCACTTTTTATCGTGCTGATCACGTTCGTCGTCTGAGTGTGACGTACTTCACAAGTACGGTAATAGTACTCACCACGCATTTTGGAAGTAGGTAATACGCACAGAGGAAGTGCGCTCACCCCCCTTTTGTTAACACATACATTGAAAGTAAGTGGAAAGTAAGAGCCTCTTGCGTGGTAAGTACGCCTTCGTGGGAAAATACCCCCCGAAATTGTTGCATGTTTTGCCTGTGTTACACGCACACCTATCAAACTTACTCAGTACTTTTGTCTTGCGTACTCCGAGCGTGCCCCACGCATGCTAATTGTCGCAGCCAGGTCGTAGCGAAAAACTGGCCAGCCAGTTTTCAGGCTGCATGCTATGCGTCGTGTTTGCGACCACCAAAAAAAGTACTTTCCACTTGCGTGTATCTCACTACTTGGCCCATTTTTTGCACGCAAACCACTCGTAGGAGCACGGACGATCCGATGTAAGAGAGCCTTTACATTGCTACATTCCCTCAATTTACGCGTACATTTAAGTTCCCTTCTCCTTTAAACACTGCACCACCTACATGGGCATAGAAGAAGTAGCATACCTGGCTATTTCAGGCATGGGATCCGGGAGAGCCATGTGTCTGAGACCCTTGAACTCATCGTCCATACACATGGCATGGTAGCTGAGCACCTCTAGCGCCACCTTGTGTTTCTGCTCCGACCGCCGGATCTTGTCGTACAGCTATTTTTTTTTTTCAGTCGCAGCATAGTCACAACCGGAGTAGAGGAGTTAAACAATTATGGGTGTATTCACATTTACGGCAAAATATTTCTTGCAATAATTTATTAATACACAATGAAATACAATCTGTACATTGTGAAATACTGTGGTATTTAGGGTGGTAATTCAAACTTTGCACAAAATATGCATGCAAGATTTGAGTTCAATCACGTCAAGAAATTTCATCGATCATACAGCAGTGTATTTCTTACATGTCCTGACATTTTTCCTGTCTCCTGCCAGAAGAAGAGTATGGACATGTGCAGTGCTTACCTTGGAGAGTGTATTTCTGAATGAGAATGGCACCAAGTGAAGTACTGCATTATCTATTACCATGGTATTTCACCATGAGAATTGTGTCAACAAATTACCACTGTAATGTAAATCGATGATAATCTAAATGTGAACTCATCTCATGAATGAATCTAAGTTGTGTAGAGTGAAATGAACCCTACTCTGCTTGGACAGCCCCACTTGCCATACCTGATAGGGAGCCTTCTTCAACTTCAACACATGCCATTAGAGTAATTAGAACTTGTAGGGGTGTATATTTCTTGAAATTCCGTGCATTCCACAGTTGCTTTAGAGTTGGAATGCAACACTACTGCACCCTAGTGGGCATTCCTTACGTACAGTATAGCCGTGTCTGGACAAGAGTCAGGTTGGAACAGGAATTTAACAGCTTAAAAATGGTAATACCCGGTATTTTCAAAAGAGTGAAAAAAAACTTTTTTGTTTAACATGTTTTCTATTTTGTTTTGCAACATTTTCACAAAATAACATCAATATTGATGTCAAATAAAATGCAGAAAAATTGTTTGGGATTTCATTAATAACTGCAATGTTTTAAAATGCGTATCAATATTTTTGATATCCAATCGAGAAGCAAGGTCTTGTCAGTCATCCTATGGATATGTTGTTATATTTGTAGGTAATTGGATGGCAATATGACCTACTGTACCTTTGCATGGTGTAAGGCAAGGCCGCAGTACACAGCAAATGTCTCAAATGCCTGCTCGTCTGCTCGAGTGAAGTTCCCATTTTTCTTGTTCACCATCTGTACGACTCCGATAACACTGGGAAAACAAAGATTGGCAAAAATTGAGGCAACTTCAGTGTTTTTTGATTTTCTTTATTCCTTTGGCAAGGATCATATGTTTTTTTGCCAGCACTAGTTTGGTTGTTGGTTTGTTTTATTTTTTTTTATTTGAAGAGTTTGTTCGCAAAAACCGATAAGTTCATATTTGCCAAATGGAGATATTTGCGATTAAAGGTCAAGAAAAATAAAGAGGATAATAAGAAAATTTTTGCTTCTTTTGAACATAACTTCAAAAATATACCTTTATATGTAGTGACCAATATATCATTTAAAAGGTATTATTTTGTACTTTATGACAGAGACCGTACTTCAAAATCTTCAAAAATGGACTTATCGGTTTTTGCGAACAAACTCTTCAGTTTGTTTGCCTGTCTTTCTGTTTGTTTGCAAAATGACTCAAAAGATTGTGAACGGATTTGGATGAAACAATACAGGAAAAGCTGATAATGACTCAAAGAACAGATGATTATAAACTTTTGGTAGGGATCCAGATAACCATTTAGATTCAGGATACTTTTTATTAGACAAGTAAACAAGAGAAGAATGATGGAGAAAGAAGGCAATTAAATCTACTTTGAAAACTGTATTTGAAACATGACTTAAAAGAACATGCTTGTGTTAACCTTTCCTTTGCACCACCATACAGGCTATACATTCAAGACTTTGTCGGTGCAATCACGTTGTTATCAAGTTTTGTTCCGACAGTATGTCTTGATTTTACAGTGCTGAGTGAAAGCAACGTCCATATTGCATGGACAGAATTGGTACGAATACCAATATTACATCATCATCATTTTAAGTAAGATTATTTCAAACAAGCCATAGCATTTTTACCAATACAAAGGCCTCCTGAAGGTTCCATCTTGGGACCATTATCATTTCATTTTGACTTGAGATGCAGAGCAACTGCAAAAAATAGGGGGCATTATCTCTCTCTCTCAAAAAAAAAACCTACAACAGTCCTGTACGCATCTTGGAGAATGACAAAACGCTTTAATTCTCACCTCCCTCGAATGTAGATTGGCATACACAGTATCGTCTTGGTCCTGTACCCAGTTTGGAGATCCACCTCCCTGTGTGCAGATGATGTAGACATAACAAATATACATTACCATAGGTTAAGGTATATATAGATAGAAATAGGTGAATATATAGATACAAAATTTGTAGAAAGACAGAATAGATAGATAAATAGAAATATAGAAAGACAGAAAGATAGATAGATAGACAGACATATAGATAGATAGATAGATAGATAGATAGATAGATAGATAGATGGAGAATAGATAGATAGATAGATAGATAGATACATGGAGAAATAGATAAATAAACAGATAGATAGATGGATGGATGGATAGACAGATAGATAGATAGATAGATAGATAGATAGATAGAGAAATAGATAAATAGACAGATAGATAGATGGATGGATGGACGGATAGACAGACAGCAGGAAGAAAGAGACAGAGATCTAAATAGGAGATAAGACAGAGACAAGTGTATTTGAGGATACAAATATTATACATTCCACACCAACTAGGAACATATAAAAACCAAACAGAACAACACTGTACTGAAGAAGACAAGTGATAGACAATACAAAGGTGGTGATGGAGTGCGATTTAAAAAAAAAAATCAGAATTTTTAGAAAAAAAGATGAGCAGCAGGAAGAAGGTAGAGAAAGAAAGATGGAACATAGAATTGGAGAGTGATATACCGTACCAAATGATCCCGTGAGCATACAGGAATAGATAGCACAGTCCCTGTCTGCATACTTATGATCAGGATGCATCATATAAAAAATTATATTGTAAGATGACAGAAGAACACAGCGATGCAAACAGCAACTGTACTGCTTGTTTCCAAGTAGCTAGTCAGATTAAATCAAAGAGTTGGAAGGGAATAAAAAAAAAACAGTGCAACCACCCTCTCCTTCTTGCTTCACCACCTCCCATTCTCTCTCTCACTCTCTCTCATCCTCCTCCCACCTGTTAAATCTGCCATCTTGGTAGGCATCAGGGATGTTGAGGATGTCTCCTGTGGATGCCACGTGGCCCGCCACGCCCTTCTCCATGGAGAACCTGAACAAGAAGAGAGAAAGAAAAATGAGCCACACTGAGAGATAAAACTATATATTCCTCACAATTTTACCTAGCAGAATCAAAGTGTTGCAGGATAGTTTTCATGTGATGCAGGAAGTGAGCAAATACAAGTTAGCAAAAAATATAAATCTTTCAGGTCTCTTGTAAAAGAGACATACACTTTGGCACAAATGTGGTATTTCCTTGATTTTCATTGACTTGAGATATAACATTTTTGAAATATCACTACATGTATGTAAATTGTCTGAAAATTGGATATTCAGCAAAACTTTTGCCACTGAGTGTCAGAGTGTTCTGAGGAACAGAAATTCTTTTGATGCACTGTAGCTAAAGATAATCAGTATGTGAGAATTCATATCATCCATTACAAACTGCAATAAAAAAGATGTTAGTTTGATAAATTTGTTTTCCTACTTTTAATCAAGAAAAGCACGAAAAACTGACACCTGAGATCATAAACAATCATCAGTACGAAGTTTTCAGATACACGTGTTTGAATTTGTGTTGTGTCTTAAATTTCTAGATCTTTCCAGAATTCCAACCTGATCTCTTTCTGATCCTTCTCCACCATCTGGTTGCCGAGTCCGTTGCCGATGTCAAAGATGCGGGCATAGAGTTCTCGCTTCTTGCTATCGACCAGGAACAGTGAGGCCCTGTCTGCATTAACCAGCTTCTGGGCAAAGTTCTAGAGAGGGGGGCAAATACAGAGGAAAGTCCTTGGAGTTCATTCTCACACAACACATCAATTTCTTTTTACTCTGTATGCCATATCAATACCTGGTCAATTCTTAAAGGTCCTGTTTACCTTTGGGAGCTGTAAAATAAAAAATGTTCAAGATATCACATTTGATGCATATGTGTAGGTCTGTTATATCACAAAATGCCCTACCATATAACATTTTTGCAATAAAGCCTGAAATATAAGGATATATCAGTATTGTTCTCAATAAACCATAACTCTAGCCAGTTTAGTCTGGAAAATTGTTTAATATAACTATTGTTTACATTTTGTGTATTTAACAATACTTAACATCGATTATACGGATTACAATTATTACAGTGGTTGTTTCTATCCCTAACTCCCATTTTAGAACTATTTGATAGCACTAGTGCTACTAGTGCTGAGTTTTTGTTTCATCTGAAAATGGTAAATTACGCCTTTAAGACTGACAATTGAACAGTTTGAAAGCAAAATGAATCAACTCCATTCTTTTCAATTTAAGAAATTTGCAGTTAAACCTGCTACAAGCAAAGAAAAGGCGATTGTGATTGTAGTTTCAAACACGTTTGAAAATATGGTTCTGCTTTATCTATCACCCCAAAATGCCTCAAACACGTTTAGGATCGTAATCCTTCCTCAGGCAACCTTTAAATAAATGCACCCTTTGATAAAGAATTCTACAATCATTTTTACTTACCATAATCTTCATAATGACGCTATCCATACTGACGATGTCAGTGAAAATAGACCTGTGGCACATAAAAAGAAATAAAGATTTGAACATAGGCCTCTGTTCTCAATAAGAACTATGTTATGTGTTGTTTGAAGGTTTGCATGGTGAAGTAAATGAGAAAGAAAGATTTGCGGTGACACCATGTGTATGTAGTCCTTAACCGGATCGTTGTTTGGCAGAAGAGCCTAGAAAGAGGAGAAACGAAGAGGGAAGCGACATATGGGGGTTGTGAGGAGGGCAAATAGTGAAGAGTGGGAGACAGTAATGGGCTAGAGGTTGAAGTTGCACTAGTGAAAGAAGTATGTTGTTTACCATTAAAAAAAACATACCATGATTTTCAGAACATTGATTTAAATCATGGTTCACATCTAAAGCTGTGAAAATAAATAAAGCTCCAGATTACCTGATGGCCCAAATTTCAACAGTTTTCGTGAGAACTCACTGTCTAAAGGCAACCTCAATATTTTACAATCATACCATTCAGACATTTGCCATTGGCACCGCTACACTCCAAGAACTTGTATCTCACAGTTGAGTGGTAAGTTCAGTCCTCAAATACAGTGCATTATGCTAAGAATCTCGTGGATTGATTCTCAAGGGAAAAAAAGTGCCTTTCACGAAGATGTCAAACAAGCCACACATTTCTAAATTACCAGACAATGCCTACATGAGATAGCATTGTTATATGAAAACTTATATCATCTTATCAAGAGTAAATCTGATGTAACCAGGTCTATGATGCTTTATGGAGCAAATCAATTACAAATCTAGAGGCCTTTGAATCAAAGTGCTTGCTACTCAGTAAAATTCAACTGCAATAATTTGAAAATGGTTTATAATGATTCCAAATGTGAATACAATCAACCTCACACAGTGTCATATGTCAAGACCAAGGAAGGGGCGAGTGACTCAGGGGATTTGTCTTCTTGTATCGATCACTCACTCCTGTCTTGCAAACAATTTTTTTGGTCCTATTTCATACTCCTTTGTTTTGTTTTGTCCTTTTTTTTGTACACAGACAAATATACACCAATCTGAGACTACAGCATTGTCCCGCAAGCTGGCTGCAATATCTATCACGCCTTGACCATGTGCGTACGCGTGTGGGACACCACAGTAATGACAGATCGTGCTGCTAAGTTGGATTGAAGTCTTATACTCACTTTGTCACGGCAAGAAGGAAGTCATTCTGCTTTCGTTGTCTGATCATATCAAGGTAGAGCTAAGACATAGTAGAGGGAGGGAAGAAGGATATTTTGATCCACATATTGATAGGCAAATCTTTATCTTAACCCTTAGGTTGCCTTATGCTGTTTTTAGCCACTGTCATCGAGGTGTTGATCTGATCTTAAAGGGGAAGGCTAGTAACTGATCAGAGGGAATCAGTGGGAATGCTGGGGGATATTGTTCCAATTCTTGTGGAATTCATTTAAGAGTACATTATATATCTATCGTTGTGTGAAAATTATTTGCTTCAGAACGGTCTCCTATTCAAGTAATGTGCAGCTTAATGCCCCGTCACTGACCAGGCATGCTAACCCGGAAACATTAAACTGCACATTACTTGAATATGAGACCATTCTGAAGCAAATAATTTTCACACAACAATAGATATACAATGTACTCTTGAATGAATCCCATAGGGATTGGAACAATCATCTCCCAGCATTTCCACTGATTCCCACTGATCAGTTACTAGCCTTCCCCTTTAAAGTGCCAAATCTTTTAATCATTGCTGTGTGATGTTCGCCCATCAATTGAAGAGTTTGTTCACAAAAACCGATAAGTCCATTTTTGAAGATTTTGAAGTACGGTCCCTGTCATAAAGTTCAAAATAATACCTTTTAAATGATATATTGGTCACTACATATAAAGGTACATTTTTGAAGTTATGGTCAAAAGAAGCAAAAGTTTTATTATTCTTTTTATTTTTCTTGACCTTTAATTGCAAATATCTCCACTTGGCAAATATGGACTTATCGGTTTTTGCAAACAAACTCTTCAATTGTTATTATCAAATCATTTCCTACTGTTTGTGCATAAAAGCTTAAACTGTTGGATAGGTTGGGTCTACTGATTTTTTGCTGAGAAATCTAATTTTTGGGGATGTCTGCATCACCTGCAGTTTAATCACATCTAGTCTGTGACAGCTCCATTTTAATAGCTTGGGGACTGGAATGAGACTACAGTGTGTGCAAGCAGTGTTCAAGCAGTGTGCCAACATTACACAAATAAACAATTTACTTTGTAATAGCTCAGAAATTCTTCACATATCTTGAGGGAAATAAACATAAGTTTTATGAATGACAAGTGCGATAAAAAACTAATCTTAGTCAGTTACTCATGAAGTGAGCATGACGAGAATAAAAAAAACCTTGGACATCAACATCTTCTTTAATTTCCTCAAACAAAATTTGAGAGTAAATTAATCATTGAATCACTAAAAAGCAAATTTCATGTTATATTTGAATGGATGTGAAAAACTTCTTGAAATTTACATCCGTACATTTTCCACCTTTGTATAGATTGATGCCCTGGATAGAGTTGCCACATTTTACAACATGTACCACATGACAAATAGTTGCTATTATTATTTTTTAGGCTGGTTATTATTAACATCATTATCAGAGTAAATTTCAAATGTTTAATTCAATTCTGACTCATTTATAATTTTTCCCAATTCAACACAAAGCTATAATAAGTGTATTCATATCTTACGCAGATGTACTGAAAAGTAATATTTTCAGGTACAGAAAGATATCTAGCAGAGCAAAGAAATTAACACACACAAATATAAGCGCAATTTGTCAAGAAAATGACATAACGCCTGGCATTTCAAGAAAAACATGTCTTCAATTTGGTTTTACTGACTGACGACATACTAAGATTCCTATTAATTCTTGTTCAAAAGGACAAGCAAAATCCAAGCCTAATATTGGGATAATCTCTTTAAACACTGACAAACCCTTCTGTTAGTTTAGTGGTCGCAGTTGTTGCAGTGACAAACTTGCCAACATTTGAAAATCAGAAATCTGAACACTTTTTGAGAAGGGAAAAAATGTGCTCACAGTCCTTTTGGCCTGGGTCCAGAGTTTGCTTCATGACCCTTGAAGATCTGGGGTTCTAGATGCTCTGTGATGCAATCTAGCCTTATTTAAGAGACTATTTTTCTTAAAATGTAATACCTATGTATGGGTGATTCTCATACAAGCAACCATCTGGATAAGATAATTGTCTTGCTTAACATTTATGATTGACCAATAGACTGTTTAAAACAGAAAATAAAATCTGATTATGACAAATAAAAAAAAAATTAGAACATTCAATTTTTCATGGTCCCAAAACCTCAGAAATCAAAACGGTTCACTTTTGATCAAAATGTTTGGTAAGTAAAATGTACGCAGCAAGCAGGTTCAACCAAGGAGGTTTTTATAGAATAGAGTTCTCTTCTCATTTGGGAAGACAAACCTGTTTTTCATACTCCCTGTCATTGCTCATCTGTTGGTGGCCAGCGCGTTTGAGGGGAGGACAGCCACAAAGCCGGCAAAGCAATGGCAAATCACAATAGCAGCGCAGTGATGGGGAATGCGTGCGAGTGGAGTGCATAACGAGACAGTGCAGAACCATAAAATAACTAACTAAAGCATGCATGCATTGGACTATGAATGATATCAACTCAACAATGCAAAACAAAATTAATAGTAAAATAGTAATCCTTATCCGAAATTTCAACGACAGGCAAATATTCTTTTATACAGCAACGATAAAAGATATAACGTTGAAATTAATGGTTTAAAAGTAGAGTTTTTTGCATACTAAAAGACAATTGCTCATAATTGCATAATTACACATACTACTCAGCATTGCAATTTATAGATGTCCCACCCATTTATCACGCAACCCCCCTTATCTCACAATAGCACCTAATTGGTGCAAATTATGGTCTAAAACAAATAATGGTTATGTTGGGGGAATGGCATTGGTTTCCATGGTTACTTAGGAATTTAAACCAAAATATTCATGAGATTTACTTGCATGTCTTTCCTTTTTCTATTGTAATTGCTTACTTGCTCTCAGAAGCATTAAGATAACCATACCAGAGGCTCACTCTGAACTTAACCCGTTTCCATAATGAATTCTGAAATCACCAGGTTCCCAAATGGAACGGGTTAAATTTGATGTCATGAAGCTCACATTTGCTTCATGGAAACATCCATTTCAGCTATTATTTCTATTTCTGCAAGAAACTTTTTTTTTACAAAGGGGTTGGATATTACTCCATAAAGTGCAGTTTTTGATGCTGCAAGTCTAAAAGAAAGTCTATTCATGAAAACAGAATCCTTCTTAGAAAAAAAAAGGCTGCTGCTTAGCAGTCTGCATCCTCAAATCATTGTTAACAGCTTAGAAAGTTCTACAGAAGCACTAATTTTACAGAAATACACACAAAGCAAACGTAAATCTAGCACAATAGTATATGCATTAGATCAGCATTGCATTCATATATAAATTGTACTTTTTTCTCCTTCTCACAAAGTGTACATGGCAGAAACTGCATTTTTCCACCACAGCAGTTATCAAAATGCAGTATTCCATTTTGATCAATACAGTACACATTACCTAATCAGATCTGCTGAATGAAAAGTTATGTAGACTGTCAATCAATTCTGTTCTAATAATGTCTTTTCATTTATTTTTTTTTTTTGGGGGGGGAGGTAAATTCAACTATGAAGACAGCTTGAAGAAGAAAAAACAAACAATTAGAATCAGTTATAATCAACACTAGGACTTAAACATGTAATGCATAACACATGTATATTTTCAAAGCAGCATGGCGTTGCTTGTGTTTGAGAGTGAGGGCATCTCAGGAATATAACATTTACCATGCAGCGTATCATTCAAACTAACAATGCCTATTTAGTAATACAGCATATATAGAGTAAACGTTTCACTTAAAGTGCTAAAATGCAAGCAAACACAGCATTGTGCAAGTACAAGGCCTGGTCAGACAAGGAGCAGCGTTGGACGAGAAACTTACCTGAGCATAGTGGACTGTTAGCGTTCCCCATAACAAATACGAGTCTGCATGCTAGAATGGGAGAGATTTTGGATATAACATGTACAATATGCAGGAGGTAGAATCTGGTTTATTGTGATGTTGTATCTTCTACTGGAAATGTACTGATGCTTTACGTCACTAGAAGCATTAAACAAAGAAGCCTGGTTCATGGTTAGGCACATGGATCCACTTAAATCCTGCAGCAAGTATTCAAAACTTCTAGGAAACTCTTGCAAAGCTTTTCAAACTTCTGAGAACACAGTCAAATAACTCACAAGCAGTAGAAACATCTGACAAAGAAAACTGCTACGGAAAGTGAGTGAATTCTCCCTGAGAGTGTATAATCAAAGATCTTCTTTGCTTTTTCTTTTATACTATTGCTCTTCATAAATTAGATTGTGTGCTCAATCTGTATCATTATGAACACCAAGTGAAGAAGAAAGAGCTAGCCTAGTATACTTGGGACTCGTCCTCAATGGGTTAAGTGAAAACCAGTTGGCAAATCTGTTTCATACCTACGCCACATGGACAGCAGTAGGTCTAGTGACGCGAGTTTCAAATCCCAGGCTAGGGAATGATATCAGCATCAATACATGTTAGAAACCAGTCAAAGGAACATCTGATATTTCTTGAACTTTCAGTGAGTCTGATACCAATCTTTTTTTTTTTTTTGCAATTGCTGAACTTCATGTATAACATACTTGGGAAAACTCCAAGCAGTCATCAAATCTGTTCCATACATTGTTTACAGTTGCGGTTTGTTTTTGTTTTTGTTTTTTTTTTGGGGGGGGGGGGGGGTTGGGGCAGATAGTGACAATAGTTCAGATTATCGCAATCTGTGCTACCTGTGTGTCATTCTATAAAATGTAAGTCAATTGTCACATATATTTTATATTTGTACATTGTCTTGAAAAAAAAAAGTGAAAATGAAGCTTGAACTGAAATTGAAATTGAATCCAAAAGTGAGGTGTAGGAAAGATATGTACTGGAGGTGAAGGTGGTGAAGACAGGAAGAGACTATTGCAGGGAATTCTGGGAAGGGGAACTTACCAACTCGTCTTCCGTTGAAAACGCCTTGCTTTCTGTCCTGTAAAATTCCACCACACCTGTGATGGAAGAAAACAAAAATCAATCACTTTGGGAAACATTACGAAATCAATATGCATGGTCAATGAAATTTTATTCACAGATTTTATTTTTTTGTAGCAGGGGGATATGTTAATGGTGGCTATTTTTGTCTTTTTAATTCTTTGCATCATTTCTGACCTAAGGCTATTGAATATATCCATTGACAGCTTATAAGTAAATACCTGTTGGCTTTAAACTGAGAATTATGTGATATTACCTCCCAAAATGTAGAGATCTTGAAATGTCTATAATTTATTAAAATGAGCTCAATCAAAACAGCATGATGGAATTTGCTTTTGAAGTGCAATTTCACGCAATGCACAATTTGATCCAATAGATTGGGTAAAAATCAGACAAATGCAATGGCATCAAAATCAGACTTTATTGGAAGAAGAGAGTTTATATGGAATTCCACAATTTTCACAAATTTTCTATGTTCACACAAAAATCTGACTCTGGTGAAACCTCTACTGGTGTGTGTGTGTGGGTCTGATTTTACTCTATTTATTAGTCCCACTCACACTCCAAAAACACAAATGTTGAATTAGCATTTAAAAGGGCCGAGGAGTGACAAAATTTTCAAAGTGTTGGTTTTCCTGCTAGATTCAACATTTAAAATGTTATTTTAAAAGTTGGATGCAACACTTCAAAAATGCTGTCACTCCTCGGCCCTTTTAAATGTTGACTCAACAATTGCGTTTTTAGAGTGCACATACACCACAAATTAACAGTTCTTTAAATTTCATTTTGGCAATGGAATGCTATCAAAAACTGTCAAAGCTTGTGTGGAGACACAACAGAAAAACTACAACCTTAACTCTTGTAATTCGCATCACAATGCCAAACATTTGTCTGACTTGATTTTCTCTTTTCTAACTCCCAATAAAATGCACTGGACAGCATGTGTGAAAAGCCAGCGGCGAAGCTATTAATGTTTTAATCCCATAATGCAACCTGTCAAAATAGGTTCATACACACGGGCAACCAGGGTCATGCTCTGGTCGTTGTAAATTTCAATATGGGCAATCCAGAAATTCAGACCACCTCATTGAAGTATTTGAACATTGGCAAATAAAAGATTTCTGCATAACTCCTGAGTAAGAATGCAGCTATCAAAGCCAACTTGGTGTTAAGTTGCAAGGTAAAAGAAAGAAAAACAAAAACAAATCAAAGTTGCTACCATGATGCCAGACATGCACAGCATACAAACACAACAAAACCAGGATGCTGCAGGCATCATTGAATACATCTACTGCACGGACTGACCATCTGGAGACTAGATTTGAAAAAGTTTAGTGTCAATCAAGAGTCTAACTGGTCTGTTGGTAATCTAGACTACTGCACGGTCCTTACGATCATCTCTTTAGGAAAGTTTATATCCATATCACTTTTTTTATTATCATACCAAATAGTTTCATTTCCTCTTCAAGTAATGATGTTACAATCAACTTATTTGGCTTTTTGCTTTTCTTTCTTCTTCTTCTTTTTTTGCTACAGATGGACTGGTACTTTTTGTTAATTATTTACTGTTGGTTATTTTGTTGGTAATTTTTGTTGGCTGACCAAAGGTAACATTTGTACTTGATTGATCATAACTTTAAAAATCATAACTTTCTCAGTTTGATCTGTATTTTCTCAAACTTTCATTGTTCTATTTCTGTCATTTTTTCTGCCTATATTCACACAAACTAATTTTCAAGGTGGACTTCACACTTACACAGTGCCCAAAATCATTTTTCTCAGTGACTTTCATCCAAAATGTACATATTCAAATATCGAATAGAGAATTTTTTCCCTGACTTCTTTTCCTTTCAAATTCCTTTATCTCCCATCCAAAAATTACGACAACACAAACTGCCATCATATGAAGAGTTTGTTCACAAAAACCGATAAGTCCATATTTGCCAAATGAAGATATTTGCGATTAAAGGTCAAGAAAAATAAAGAGAATAATAAGAAATGTTTTGCTTCTTTTGACCATAACTTCAAAAATGTACCTTTATATGTAGTGACCAATATATCATTTTAAAGGTATCATTTTGTACTTTATGACAAAGACCGTACTTCAAAATCTTCAAAAATGGACTTATCGGTTTTTGCGAACAAACTCTTCATATATAGCTGGTCTGCATATTTTGCTTATCTTCTGTGTTTCTGCATGAGGATCTGAATTCTGATTCACAACTTGTTTCTCATTGTCTTTCTGAGAAATCATCATTTTCCGCAAAGCAGGAATTGAGAAGATGCATCAGAACAATCTTGCATTCCAAGCACGATCCATCACTTTAATCTCTACTCATTTGAAAATTGCAAAACAATAAAAAATGAAATGAAAATCAAAGACATAAACACCAACAAAATGCTATGATCTATGATCACATTTTAACACAAAATCTATGATCACACAAAATGAAATAAAAATGTTAAACAACATGCCATGCCTCCCACCAATAACCTGAAATATCATCTATATAGGACGTTTTAGCGGCGCATTAAAAACGCGTATTGTAGTCCCCTCAATTTTTACCGTTCAATATCAGAGCATATTGAACGAATCGCATAGACCAACGTATTAATTCATGGAATACCAGGGAATATTGCACTCGTTAGGGTCAATATTGCACTCATCTTCGATTCGTGCAATATTGGCCCTAACTCGTGCAATATTCCCTGGTATCCCATTCATAGCCATCCAATATAATATAAATAATGCCTGGCTTTAACCCATTGAGGATGGGCTGATTTTGCTACAACACGCATTTCCCATGGACACTTGCCCGAGTATACTCAGACTCGTCCACAACTGGTTAAACAATGAACTATTAACATATACACTACAGGTATATGCCACAGAGGTCATTAAACTACAATGAATATTTTAAAATGTGACTAAAAAGTGGACAGATGTAAATATAACACCACCAAAAAATGAGTTTCATGTGAGTGTTGCTAATTTTGCGACTCTTTGTTACCACAGCGCATTTCACCAGTCCTGCAATTAGCATTGACTCTCAACCAATCCAATAAACTGTGAATTCATTCAAAATTCATGACATATTGAATTATTGCTTTTTTTCCATTTTTACATTTCATGAATAAGACATTACTGAATAATGACATACAGTGTACGGCTATCAACCACATGTTCTATCATCTTTTTTTTCCCCCTACTCATTCCATTATCAATCAGATTTAGAGACCAGATGGTTTAGAAAGAAATAATAGAAGGAAAAATCACACATATTTATGTTCTCATTAAGTGAAAAATGTTTTTGTAGTACCAATATGATAAGAATAAATATGTAAATGGGATTATTCACTACACATCATAGCAGTAGTTTGTGGCTCATCGCTTTCCAAAGATGGTATGCATACATATCAAACAGCGCCCTCTGTTGGTGGGTACACATACATCCAGACTGACTGACTATGAAAGCCATTGATTCTCCTACATGTCTACAAAGCTGTAGATTGGATCGATCAATTAGGAGAGAAATGTTTTTCAGGTGAATGTTTATGTTAGTATATGTTTTAACCGGACAAGACTAATGCAGGGTGACCCATAAAATGACATTTGCTTGATACCATTTGCTTCTGATACTGTAAACGAGGAAATTTTTGCAGTTTATTAATTTTCACATATTTCTCAGTACTTTTGGCTAGTGCAAATTCTAAAACCTGCAAAAATATCAATTTTATGGGCACACATTAACCGGGTTAAATGTAGGTGTCTAATGTACGATTTTGTTATCGTAAATTGGCCAGAACTTGTGGGTAAAATTAATCCATTTTAGTAAGGTTTAATACTGTGGCAAATAAGGTATGTATTCTTTGGTACTAAACCCAGATATTAACCCGTTGAGGACGGACTGATGTCACTACAACACGCATTTCCCATAGACACCTGCCTGACTTTACTCGGGACTCATCCTCAACGGGTTAAATATTAAAAAAAAAAAAAACAGTATTTGCCTTTTATATGGTTTCCCTGTTGTTACAAGGTTTTCCAAGTGGATTTTTGAGCAATAGGAACTCCTGGCCATTGAATAGTGTGGAAGACTGTACAATTAGGATGGATCTGATTGGAGAAATTGGATGATCACAGCAACATGCATAAATGGCACGGTGTCGTTTGGTGGCAAACTGAATTCCAGGCAGCACACAAGCAGAAAACCATACATTTCACAATATAGCAACAAGAACAAGAGTTGGACAAGGGCAGGACACACAGCTACATGTAGCTGGGCTATAAAACATTCGGGGCTAAAATGCTGCTATAACTGCGGATCGGATGGAAACGTGCATACCCTGGATATAGTGTCGGTGCTCGGATATTGATCCTATTCAGTGTAAGGTGCCAACAAGTACCAAAAAACAAAGCAAAACAGGGAAAATGGGGTAAATAATATACATCAACCCTACACTTTTGCTGCAAATATGTGACACAAAAAAATTATTCTAATTACACTTTTTCTGGATGAGCAGACCAATTTAACTAGTGACCAAGCAAGATATCCTATACCAGTGTCATAATTATCATGTATGTGAAAAAAAAAATGTCTGTCTTACTTTAGCTGTTCGCATGGAATATGATGAGTCCATTTCTATCTTTGGCCCCTCGTAATCATTGCAATGCAAATTGAAACTGCAACTTTTTGTTATAATGACTTTTAATATATTGAGAGGTAGGCCCTATCCCTTGACTTGGCACAATAAAAGAATGATTACAGATCATAAACTCAATTCTAGTCAACACTAGTAAAACAGATTTTAAATGTGGAAATTAACCTTTGATCTCTGATATGCTTCTGTATGAGCACTGTACATCTCCCTACCTTAGGGTTACACACTTTTCACAGCACTATGCTATTGTGCATATACATGTACACCAGTACCTGGAGATACTAAAATCATTAAAGTATTGTCATTCTCGAAGATTATCTACAAGCAACCAATGACTGTTAGAGCTGATGTGAATGAAACAAATTGTTTGATCCAACCCCAAAAGATTAGGGGGGGGGGGGGTTGCTGCTGATTAACATCATCTTATATGACCACCAAATTTGCAGCTCTCAATTTTACCCAT
Organism: Diadema antillarum; assembly: GCA_030407125.1. Lineage (NCBI taxonomy): Eukaryota > Metazoa > Echinodermata > Echinoidea > Diadematoida > Diadematidae > Diadema > Diadema antillarum. The sequence continues at coordinate 237,627 of JASTSM010001600.1, forward strand.
TATCTTCTAAATCAATTTCATTAGATCAAGACAAAAGTGGAAAGAAATTTACAAAACTTTGCCTATTGAAGAGACAGGAAATTCACTCTTATGAAATATGTTGCTAATTTAAGATCAGTTATAAAAAGAAGCTTTTAAAAATTCTGTAAATAAGACAAATCATCACTTATTAACAGAAATCTCAAATTGAAAAGAATTTCTTTTCTTTTTTTACTCTATCTGAGATAAAATCAACAATGAATAGTAAGACTATGAAAAAAAGATTCGGCACCAAATCAAAGAAACATTATTTCTTGGAGTATAGATGGACAAAATGGGGGAATACCGCAAACAAATCTCAACCTAAAGCTAGATGAATGTGACTAATGGGTGATTTCAAATTGGGAATTTTCAGCAATATTGAACTTCAGCTACTGATGACACTATTAAACTGAGGGAACATATTGGCAATTCCACAGTGCCCTTACCCGACAGTTCATCTGTAAGTTCAATTACTGGAAGAGCCAATACTGCATGGGCTGTTACGCCCTGTGCTGCCACCCCATCTGGATGAAGTTCATTCTGGGTGTGAAAAAAAATAAAATCATAAAAAGAAAGAATAGAGAACATGGGAAAAAAGATTACATAATAGAAACATTGATTTTTTCTCCCAGAGAATGATGAGATTATCCATCATCAAATGAGAATGGATTATGAATTGTCATTATTGCAACAAAAAAAAAATCAATTTCTAATTTGAAATTCAATATGAAATATATTCTATATTGTTATTATCATATATCATAATTGTTCTTACTCCTATCAAAAATATAATTATCATCACTATTTGTATCATATTTTGAACTATCATATATCAAAATATCATCATTATCTCAGTTGCCCTTGTCACTGTTATCAACATATGTTAAGGTTGGTACTTGCATTACAAAAGTCCCAACAAATATTACATTGCCTTTTTTGCATAAATGATTTCTCATTCTAGCAAGATTCTATGTGCTTGAAAGTCAGAACACAAGACTGAAAGAATTTCTGTGATCTGCACAAATTTCTCAAAGTCTCATCATTCAAGACACAGCGTAGAGAGTCATGTGACCAAATTTAAATCTTATTACATTTCAGACGTGGCCCTCCAAGACAGTTATGAACAACTACATGTTGTGTCTCCTCAAATATTATGCATGCATGCACAATTACCACAGCATATCAAATTACGTTGACCTTTTCAATGAACAGGCTGACTGCCTTTTAAATCTTGTAACCCAGGGGCAAGTATGTGACAGGATCGGTTGCAAATACGATCACTGATCGATGAAATCAGCCATGAAAATGTCAAACATCTGCCACAGAAAGAGACAATTTACATTTTCCCACATTTTTTTTTTTCTGGGCAGTCAGTGGAACTTGGGAATTCAGCGAGCCGGAAGAATCTAATGAGATACATTTTCATGCGCTAGCTGGCACGGCTTTCATTCTAAATTCATGTTCTGAGATCCTGCCATGTTAAATGTAATGCAATGTTGTGAATTTAATGACTAGTGTGAAACGTCCAAGGGTCTTTCACACCAAAATGTTAAGTTGGCTCTGCTTGGCTCATGACAGAACTACATAAGAACTGAACATAATCAGCTGCAAACTTGCCACAATTTTGTTTCTTCAGAGAGTGTACAATATTGCAGATGGGATAAGGTATGAGGCATTTTGAGAAGATCCATTTTTTTTGCATTGCTGCCTCTGTGGTGCTGCATATGATGCTCACACACACACACACAAGAACAGATATCCTACAAAATTCCACACAATTGAGCAATGTCCAATATTACATTCTTTTTTTTTCTGATAACATTACAAAAGACAATATGAAAGTGGATATTTTTGCCCGACTTAGCTTTTGCACTCGGCAGGTAAGAAGAGTTTTGCGTGTTTTTAATTCTGTAGAATCAACATCTACTACTGGAACATATGGCAAGCAAAAATATTCGCACGCTTCTATTTTCAACACAGCAAAAAATTTCCACTTTTACAGTACACATAAAAATATGAAACTAGTATCTCTCTGCTTCTGAATACATCAGGGTTATAAAGTTATTCATCAAGACAGTAGTATTAAATTGACTCACCCCCGTTGGGTCACATGTGCAAACCACTTGACCTGAGAAAGCGACGTAGCCGCTGATCGTCCGACCTTTTCCCACCACCCAAGTTGGCCTCTTGTTGGGATCGCTGAAATGACATTCAGATAAAACATTTAATTCTTTAGTTATCATACTGTATACGCCGTATATTTATCAATAGAGTCTAAATTTTTGAAAATCAGGACTTCCCAAAGATTTTGCGAATGGTTAAATTCGCGATCATAGAGTACAGCACTAAATTGAGAACTGTATGCGTGCACATCACATTCATATCAGGTTCAGATTTGTGAATAGCACCTGACTCGCAAAATTCAAGAAAATACAAACCCCACGAAATATTCAGCATATACATTATCAGGGGCCTGTTTCATAAAGATTGATCATAAGATTGATGTTATTACTGATACGATTCAGAAAAGTTACGTTTAATCTGCTGTTAAATCTGTGCTTCAAGTCAAGCCTAAGTATCTTTATGAAACAGACTTAATATGATCAGTATCAATCTTACGCTTGATTTGCTGAGTTACACTTCATAAATCAAGCCTAAGATCAATTGCAACTTTTTGGGAAACAGCTAGGCCCAAGTTCAGATGCAATAATGTCTCCCACATCCCTACTCAAAGCTATACACACAATGTATGCAAAATACCAAAAGAATGGCCAAAAGAAAAATGGCGATACCCCAACTAGGCCCCCCTCTGAAGAAGAAAATCAGTACAGAAAAAGACTCCGAAGTCCACTACTGAGACATCGACTGTGACATCACAAACAAGAACAAGTACAACAACATGAAACAAACCAGCACACCAAGACAATATGGAACAAGTTTGATGTGACAAGACAATACCAGAACAAGTACAACAACATGAAACAGACCAGCACACCAAGACAATATGGAACAAGTTTGATGTGACAAGACAATACGAGGACAAGTACAACAACATGAAACAGACCAGCACACGCCATGACAATGTGGGACAATACTGACACGACAATACAAGATGAGACGGACATGACAGGTCAACAGAAGAGACAAGTAACAACAGACAAATACAATCGGAGACAGCAACCTGCAGAAGTACACATATATCGGAAAGTAATCGTACGGAGTGAAAAGGGAAAGAAAAACTGAGACCCCTCTGCCTGCACGACACCTTTGCCTATCTGTGGAAGAAAGAATGTCTGCTGATGGGTTGATTGATGATGAAGACAGAGTATGAGCTGTGGTCAGAATAAAACAGAGTACCTCAAATGGCTGATGAAACAAAAATCAGAGTAAATTCCTTTTTCATAGCAAGGTTTTTATTCCTCTTCAAAGAATTAGAGGAACAAAAACCTATCATCAGCAGCAGATGACAGGTTTGAGTCCCACTGGTTCCTTTTTTTCCGACATGTTTGTTAATTTACTGATCAGCAGTTGCGATCTGAACAAATTTCATTTGTAGAGGGAGACAAAGTGAAGAAACTCGCACCTGAACCTTCACCCCTCCGAATAATATCTTTCTTTCGTTTTTATTTCTGTTTCAAAATGAACCTGGGACCAGACAATGCAATTCTGACACGTCACACGCCACTACCTATCCTAGGTTTTTATGCCTCCGCCACGAAGTGGTGCCGGAGGCATTATGTTTTTTGGGTTGTCCGTCCGTCCGTCCGTCCGTCCGTCCGTCCGTCCGTCCTTCCGTCCATCCGTCCGTCCGTCCGTCCTTCCGTCCGTCCGTAATGAATTTTGTGGACAGGGTAACTACCAAAACCTTTTGAGGTATCCTAATGAAACTTGGCATGTATGTGTATTAGGGGGTGAAGTTGTGCCTATCAACTTTTGGGTGCACATGCTCAAGGTCAAAGGTCAAAAGGTCAAGGTCAAATGATTAAAATTTCACTATTTCCCCCATATCTATGCAATGCCTAAAGATATTTTCTTGAAACTTAGTGTATACATGTATTACCCAATTAAGATTCTCTGGTGAAAGTTTGGGGTCATGAGGTCAAAAGGTCAAGTAAAGTGTTAAAATTTTACTTTTTTCTCTGTATCTTGGAAATTGTTCAAGGTATCTTCATGAAACATAGTATATATGCATGTACTGACTGGCAGTGGTTATCTAGGGAATTCAGGGTTCCTTGGGTCAAAGGTCAGGGGTCAAAGGTCAAGGCAATACTTCAGAATTTTACTATTTTCCTTATATTTATGCAATGCCAGCAGGATTATTTTGTTTAACTTGATGTATGCATGTATAACCCAATAGAAATTATCTGGGATTTTTTTTTTTTTGCCAAGAAGGTCAAAGGTCAAAAGGTCAAAGTGAAAGTGCTGAACTTACTTCTTTCTCCATATCTCGGAAGTGGCTCAAGTTATCTTGAAACTTAGTACATATTTATGTATGTTCTGCCTGACAGTGATTCTCTTATAAATCAAAGGCCAGATGAAAATGATAACAATTTACTGTTCAATACAGAAATTGCACTTTTTCTCCATACCTTGAAAATTACTCGGTGCATAAACTTATGAAAGGGTCAAAGTCAAGTTAAAGTTCTTAAATCCCCAAATACATGCTCTCCTCCAATTCATCCAATTAAACATACACGTGTAGGTCAAGGAAGGTAAACATTCAATACATTTGTGACAAACATGTCATTTTGATATTTTGCCAATTTTGTTAAAATGTAATCACACATTGTCCACATGTACTATAGACCCATTAGGAGAATCATGCATTATGGCGGAGGCATACCAGTCGCCATAGCGACATTTCTAGTTCATTTTTGCCATCATTTCAATGAATTAAAGAAAATGTGTCTTTAACCCATTGAGGACGGGCTGATTTTGCTACAGCACGCATTTCCAATAGATGCCTGCCCGAGTATACTCGGGACTAGTCTTCAACAGGTTAATTTTGTCCTAGACACTCTTGCATGGACGAATGCTCATTTCAATGTCATCCATTATCGATCAATTTTGAAAAATTGTCATTCAATTTTGTCCTTTGTCACCCATTCTAGCTCTATACTGCAATTCAAATACATTGGTCACAAACAACAAAAATGTGCCAAACTATCTTGCCTGCCCTCCAATTAACAAGGTCTAATTTACAAAATATAGAAAAATATAATCATGATCAGAAAGCATGAAATTGGCAATGACATTTCCTGTTCCAACATTAAATTGGCAATGCTCCTGATGAAGAAGAGTGAGGTGTTTTATTTTGAGCCGGTGTGGGCGGGGCCACAGCTCATGAGAGTGTCAAAGACATTTACTGGAAGCAAGGTCGGAAACATAATCCTGTTCTACATCCACATTGTCACAGCTTCATAGTAAAAAAACATAAACAACTAAATATTAAGAAACATATCTAGGGCGTACACACATTTAAAATGTACTTAAGGATTAAGGGCATAATTTCCCATTTGCAGATGAAACAAAAACCCAGCATTAGTGCTTCAAAATAGTTCTAAAATGTGAGTTAGGGATGGAAACAACCAATATAAAAATTTGAACCAGTATAATCAATGTTCAGTATTGTTAAATAAACAAAATGTGAACAATAGTTATGATAAAAATGCTTCCAGACTAAACCATCTACAGTATATTTATGGTTTAATGAGAAAAATAGTAATATTCCTTATATTTTAGGCTTTATTGCAAAAATTTTATACAGTAGGATGTCTGGTGATACAACTGACCTACACATATGTATCAAAAGTGATATCCTGAAAAATTTTTTAATCACTGCTCCCAAAGGTAAACAAGACCTTTAAGCTATTCATATTGTGTGTGGTGAATTTGTGTTTTTTCTTTCAGTTAAATGGCAAAAAGAAAATTGCAAGGTAACATATCGCCCTGTGGCTTTTATTCCAATCAAGTAACCTGCTCACTGATGATGGTCTCCTCCACTTGTACATGTAACTTAAAGAGATGGCATAGTTTTGGTTGTGGTCCTAATAAAAGGTGGGTCCCACCTTTTATCAGGACCACAATCAAAACTATGCCATTCCTTTAAGAAACAATAAAATGTACATTGGTGTATACGCATAATGATATCTATTTCTCTTACATATTTTGTAAGTACTTGTATTTGTATTTTGATGAGAAAGTTGTTGATTTCAGTTCCTTTTCAGTTTGATTCTATTTCTGCATATTTTTAATAAAAAAACATACATGAATTATCAGTTCATGTATTTTGAACAAAAGTGTACATACATGTGTTATAAATTCCGCGTAAGACGATCATGACAATCTTTAAATTATTTGAACAAATTTAATGAAATCAAAGGAGTCAATGACCACTTATTTCCAATTTGAGAGAGAAAGGAAAATGAAGGTGTCTGCCATCTTAAGCGTGTGCTTGATTTACACGATTTCATTCGTTCAAGTGGAGAAATAAAACAAATCGAAAATGAAACAGCAAGGATCAAAAGGGCTATGCTACCCTCATTTCCTTCTTGCACTGAATGATGGAACCTCTCTCCTCAAATGACCTTTTACCATCATTCTCCGTCACTCACTGCGACAGCCAAGTTATAAATAGTCGAAATATTACAGTGTGGCAATGAAGTCTTGTGCATACATGTACTTTGGACCGTGTTTTGATGCAGGCAATAAGCTACTCAACAGGTTTCATGGAAATCATGATCATCACCGGAGAAATTCATGTATTGTTTTGTTTCCTGATGAGCAATTGGGCACACATAAATGATTGGGAAGGGGGATGAGGGGATTGAACCTGTTGTGAAGTCACCCTTTGGTTGACCTATTCTACCAAATAGGCTCATAATAATCCAAAATAAATAGGGATGCTCTACCCACAAGCACATGTAGCTGCACTGGTTGTGATTATGAAATCCAACGGGTGAAAGTTTACGGTCATGAGTAATGGCTGTAGGCTTTGTGACAAATCTGAAAGGCAACCTGGTTTGACTATGGCTTTGAAGAGTCTGTTTTATATACCACAGACCGATGAGACATTAGGCCACACCTCGCTGGATTGGGACCACTTCAAGAGCAAAATCTTGGGTCGGTAGATTGGTATCAGTCAACAGGAGTTGGCAATCTCACCTCCCCCCATCCATCCAAAGTCTCATCCATCAATCATCGCTGGAGGATCTTCAAGGACAACTCATAATGGGTGTCTGCTCTAAACCCCCGCATCATCCCTTACATCTTGTTCTCTGCCTCCGGAATCAAGGACGGAGCTTGGCGGTTGCCTGGCAACGGTAATAACATAATTGGTCACAACTGGTGACGTCTCTTCTGTCCTTCGGGCGGTAAATTAGAGCTCGCATTTATGGGGTAAATGGTGGAGAAACTTTTAGATATGATGAGTTTAAGTTTTGATCGGTAGCAGGTGTACTCCATCGAGCAGTAGATAATGTCACCATCATCTCATATCAAATTATGATCCTCTGTTGCCTCCTCTTTCATCCTCCAACCCCCTTCCTCCTTAGGCATCATCTCATCCTTAATTCTTTTGGGTCAAAAGTATCACATTAATCCAGGAAACGCTGTGGGGATAATGGAAAGATGATTGAGTTACAGATTCATGGAAAAGCTACCACACTGTGCACATCCTCCATTTTCCAACCTCCAGTTTTTTGAGTTTTGCGTTTTGTTGGGGGTTTTTTTAATCGTCATCCACCTCTTTGCCTTTACGCATCGTCGCAGCCTTTGTTCTATTTGGGCCAGAAACCCTCAATCTCAGGAGAGTTGTGAGGAGGAGGGTGAGATGACTGGGATCGGAATTCATGGAAGAGCATCCACATGGCAGCTAAGAAGAATCAGATGGGATGACAAGGCTCATTTTCCCTGAAGGAGATGTTAACTATTGTCACATGGAGTGGTTGACACATTTAGCACTCAGGCGGCGACATGAAAACATGTCAAAGCAACACATCAAAGAGTGACATGGCATTTGTGGATGCTGTACCAATGAGCTGCATCTAGAAATATGCCTTTTGGTGGCAATTTGAGATGACGAGATTTGTTGGTTTGCGGTTTTTAGTTAGAATCAAAAGATGATGACTGGATTTAAAAAAAAGATAATTTCCATGATTATGATGATGTTTTTCCTCCTTGCTTAGCTGCATTGCTGAAATTTATAGAAATTATCTCAGTTTGTAGAAGTAGTCTTTGTTTGTATGGTGAAGATGAAAGTACCAATGATGTTACAAAGATGATGATGATGATGATGATGATGATGATGATGAGGAGGAGGAGGAGGATCATGAGGATGATGATCATGAAGTAAGATAACAATCATCATGCCTATGTCGTTGTAATTATGATCATTATACTGGCCTGATGATGAAGAAGGTATTCAAAACACAAAACTAGTGATACCAGTTAAAATGTCATCATTCTATCATGAAATCTTCATTAGATATCAACACATTGTCATATCAAGATATACAGCTTTTACTGAACTAGCAGTCATTTCCTAATGAATATGTTTTGCATAGAAAGCAGCATATAAACATTGTAGGTGCATAGATAGCTATTCGTCAAAAACGTGGGCATGTGCTATGTTTCTATCAGCATCTAATCACCAACAATGTGTGTGTCAGAGACTCCAACCAAAAGCACGTTCTGATCTGGAGATTCTCCCGCCGGAAACCCCTAGCAAACGGGAGACCCCAAGTTGATGTGTGCAAAGCGCGAAGTTCCTAGGTTTCTAGATGCTCTCCGGTGCTATCTAAGGCTTATTTTTTCAACACATGATAGCAATAAGTAAGATATCCTTCCCCATGGGAGACACAGAGCCAGGGTGGGAGAAATTAAATCTCAAGCGGTAGAACGGGAGATTTTGCAAAAATGGGTTTTCGGCGGGAGATCTCCCGTCAAAAACGGGAGAGTTGGAGTCTCTGGTGTGCATGTTTCTATTTTGGTTGTTTGTTTATTTTTTCACTTGTTTTTTTAAACTTTGTACAAAAGCATATTCACTGACTAACCTTATGGCACATGTTAAGTAATTTGCAAGAGAAAGAGGTTTGCTTTGAATTAGCCCTGCTCAATTTCTCTTAACCCGTTGAGGACGAGTCCCGAGTATACTCGGGCAGGTGTCTGTGGGAAATGCGTGTTATCGCAAAATCAGCCCATCCTCAATGAGTTAACTTCTCCATACTACTGTACATCTCAAAACCACTGACATTACACAAGTTGCCCATGTTACACATTGAATTTAGGAATGCTAACTATGTACAGAGACAGATTATGCTGTTTCTCAGGGGCAGAGAAAAGCAGTACCCAACTTAAAGGTGAAATCCAGCCCCAAAACAAGTTTGTCTGATAAAAAAAGAGTAAAATCTTACAAATTCAACAGTAAAACTTTGACTGAAATCTGATGAAAAATAAGGAAGTAATGAAATTTTGAAGTTTTGCTCATTTCTGCAAAACAGTTCTTGAACAGTAGATATGAATATGCAAATGAGTGAGCTGACCATGTCATAACCTCACAATTTTCCATTGATCATGTGCAAAAAAAAAAAAAAAAATCAATGTTTCTGTCATTCAAGTCTAAAACATGATGTTATTCCTGGTTGAATAACCTCAGAATAGTGATCAGTTACATATATCAGGATTTGAGCCTCGGGCATAATTTTGTTTGAATGAAAAACTGGAAATTCCTCAATTTCATGTACAAACTACATGTATATGGCAAGTTGTGACAGTATGACATGCTCACTTTGGCATTTGTTTATTCATATTGACCATTCAAGAACTGTTTCCTGAAAAATTAGCGAAACTTCAAAATGTCATAACTTCCTTATTTTTCACCCGATTTCGATCAAAATTTTACTGGTGTACTCGTAATATTTTGTTCTTTCTTATCAGACAAACTTGAATTTGGACTGGATTTCCCCCTTAATTCTCCTGCTCCTGTATCTGTAGTCTAATCAGTTCAGTGAAACTCTCCAATAATTCTGACTTCACAATCACTCCCCCGACATCTACACTTGTTATTTGCTTTGACAGTTTTATTCATTTTTTTAATTTATTTATTTTTTTACTGTCACTTGTAACAATGTTCGCTTCTCCGCTATCTGAAACTTTTTCAGCAATATGAATCAGATATAACCTTCAAGATGACATGCTAATGGTGAATTTGTGCGTACTAGCTGGTCAGGTTTAACCCGTTGAGGACAGACTGATTCTGCTACAACACATATTTCCCATAGACACTTGCCCGAGTATACTTGGGACTCGTCCTCAATGGGTTAATACAGTCTTTGTCACTGGCAACCTGTGTGTATATCCTTTGGGATTTTGAGTTGGGATTTATGACAGATAGAACCCCCAGCAGTACACCTGTTCTCCTGAAAATTGATTATTTCACAAAGCTGCTGGATACACAACGGTTGCAGACACTGGTAGAGGAAAAGGTGAGGTAAAAATATTTGCCAGACTTCAATATTTGAATTCCCCGGGAGCCAATTATAAATGCTAAGATGCAGCTTGGAGCTTTGGGCTATTTTCCTGTGTCACGTATAGGGAGATGTAAATGTTCACCATTGTATGTTAATCCTGGGCTATGCACCACAATTGTTTTAAGAAATCAATGAGCTGACATGATGTAGTCCGACTCGATGATAAGCCATGGTCACATTGGCAATAGAATGCAAAGTTTAAGATTGCGAAGTCTTCATGATCTTTGCTCGTCTGTTCACACTTGAAGCCAAACTTCTTGATGTTAAACTAGTGCGTGTGCACAAGAAAGAAGTTAGAGTGCCCTGTTTGACAGGTGGTGATTGTGATGTCACAATGCACACCCAGAGGCACCACCTGCAATCAGGTGATGGACAGGTCACATGACCAACTTCATGAAGTTTCAATTGCTAGTGTTCACACACTGCCCAAAGATCGAGAAGATTGGCGGGGGTTCAAGAAATTTCCCTGGCTTAAGTGGGAAGTTTAATGAGAGGTTTTGCAAGAAGTTTTGTGAGAAGTCTTCAAGAAGTTTGCTGCCACACTGGCGAAACTTTGATATCTTAAAGATCACGATCTCAAACTTTGTGATCTCTTTGCCAGTGTGACTGTGGTTTTGATACTTCTGGTACAAGTATTCCACAAAAAGATATTTCTTTTACATTGTTTAATAGCATGTACAACACATCATACAGTGTGATGAAATGAAAATATTGGAAGATGAGTAATAAAGCAGGAAGGCTTGGGGGAAAAATAGTTAAAAATCGCTACTATACCAAGCTGTACGCTGCATAGGCAAAATGATAACGAAGGAAATAACATAAATTGAAAATAGAAGATGCAGAAACCAAAAAAAAAAGTGTTCAGAGTTAAATTCGTGAAAAAGATATGAAATGAGCTTTTGTGCCTAATCTTACAACCCTGTATTAAAGATAGTATAAAGTTTTGGTACCTCAAAAGTTTCCCTGAGTTTCCTTGTCTTAGTTTGTGTTTCAGGTTAAAGTACCTTTCATATAACTAACACTGTGAGACTTACTCGCCCCAAAGTGCTCTCATGTCTTAGTAATCATGCAATAATGGTTTCGTACGATACGTGTATTGATTGTCGCGGTACCGCGTCGAGTCAAACTAACGGCTCGTTCAAATTTTCTGGTGCGAAACCATTATTGCATGATTACTAAGACATGAGATCACTTTGGGGCGAGTAATTCTCACAGTGTTAGTTATATGAAAGGTACTTTAACCTGAAACATAAACTAAGACAGGGAAACAAGAAAAATAACAGGGAAACTTTTGAGGTAACAAAACTTTATATTATCATTAAGATACTTAAGCACTGGCTCAAAGGAAACCTTTTTCAAAGTTAAGGTGTGTTCAAATATATTTCAGAACATGAATCCAACTTCTTACACTGACATCATCTTTGTTTCATTGCTATAGACCTATTTGATTTTTTTAAAAACCCAGTAATTTATGTTGGCAATAACTAGGGATTTCCAAAATAACAAGAAAAGATAATTCAATGGGTTATGCAATGAGTCAAGTGCATTGCTACATGTATGTTTTGATACATAAATCAACTATTGTTAGGCATAGGCCTACTAAGACTCCCTAGTTATGGCTGAAATAGATATTAATATAAAAAAGCACCCAAACCAAACAGAAAATGGCAGAAATAGACATTAATATAAAAAACAGCACCAAACAAAACAGATCTACAGTAGCACAATGTAGTTAAGGCGATCAATTGACAGAGTGGGGTACAACTACATAGGAAGAATGTGACCGATGTAAACTCACCTCTTGTCCTCTGGCTTGAACTGACAAAGTTCCTGTTAAAAGTAAAAAGGAGAAGATCACTTTCCAATCTGCATGACTTGATTTTAAAGGTGTCTTAAGTAATCAAAAGACTATTCACATTTCTACTCCCCACTCTGCAGTAATGTTGAGAAGTAATGAAATCCAATTTCTTTTAATCAATTTTTGAATAATACTCTCAGGAAATGTTGAATCCTGCGTACATGTATGTGGCTCCAATCTGTGCAAGAGTGCAATTTAACAAACGAATTATGATCATTATCCATTTTCTCTTTGTTCATTTTTCTTCCTTTTATTATTACTATAATAACATCTATTTTACTATTAACATTATCATTATATTATCGATTAAATCATTATCATGGAATTTTTTAGACTTGAGGAAATCAGGGACAGATACACATGACTTTGAATTCTGAGTTTAAAAATCACTCTTTTATCTACAGGTGTATAAATGGTGCAATCTGAGTGACTTCGGACTTACACACTCATACTTTCTGATTAAATATGAAGGAATTGGTTTTGTTGAAAATATATGTATGCATGCTTTCCTTAAGATCAGCAATGAATACTTGATAGAGAGTGAAGGACTATGCATGCATGGTAAACTAGGATTGAAAAGCAAAATATGCATCCGATCTCTTCAGCTATATCTTAATTTAAACAACATTCCAACAAACAACCTGGTGAAAATCGGTTACCGTTCATTATTCTGAAGGTTCGTTATTCCCAAAGTTCGCTATTCTGAAGATTCATTATTCCAAAGGTTTGTTAATCTGAAATTGAAATAAGGTTTATTATTCAGAAGGTTCATTAATCCGAAAATGATATAAGGTTCGTTATCGCGAAGATTTGTTACGGACCCTATTTCATTTTCGGATCAACGAACCATCGGAATTATGAACCTTATTTCATTTTCGGATTAACGAACCTTCGGAATAACAAACCTTATTTCATTTTCGGATAAAACAAGCCTTCGGAATAGTGAACCCTATTTCAGTTTTGGATTTACGAACCTTCGGAATAACAAACCTTCGGAACAACACCACATTTGTTCGGATTAACGAACCCTTTTTCATTTTCTGATTAACAAACCTCTAGGTATAGGGAATTTGTGTGTTTCGGATTAACGAACCTTCGTAATAAAAAACAGCACCCCAAAAATCACTCCCCTGGGTGATTAGTTAAAAAGTGGAAGAGCGAAGATGACCTACCGTTCCATTCGAGGTGACGGCGTAGAGCGTGAATCCGTCGGCATGGAGACGCTCTTGGATGCAGGAGGCGAGTTCGTTGATGAGACCGAGACGATGGCTGTATGTCTGGATGTCTTGTGCCAATTCATACATCTGTTTCCGCCTCTCCTGGAAGGCAGAACCCTGACGAGAGAAGGAGACACACCAGGGAAAAGAGAAGAGAAAATTAAAGATTAAAGGACAAGTTCACCTTCATATGCATGTGGAGTAAGTAAATGCAGCAATTTTAATGAAAACATCAGTGAAAGTTTGAGGAAAATTGGACAATCCGTTTAGAAGTTATGAAGTTTTGTTGCAGCTATTGCTGGATGAGAAGACTACTACAGCTTGTGATGTCACATGTGTAGGATGATACAGAGAAAATGTACAGAAAATTCCAAAAACTTTCATTTTTTATAAAAGTACACATTCCCTTAACTTGTTACTGAAATGTGTTCTTGGTAATATCATTCCCCCTGCCTTCTGAAAGATGAAAGTCCAGTGCTCTTCTATTATGCGAGAAAAATGAAAATATGTTAAATTTTCTTTATATTTTCTCTATATTGTTCTATGCATGTGACATCACAAGCTGTAGTCATCTTTTCATCCAAAGACAGAGATAGTTAGATGGTGAGGGAAAGAGATCGAGGGAGAGAAATACAGAGGAAGAAAAAGAGAGGTAAACATAGAGTAAGACAAAGAGAGAGAAAAGACGATCAAAAATTGAGAGAGGGAGAAAATGGGATAGAGGAGAGGTAAGGGTAAGGAACGACCAAGAGATTAAGCAAACATAAAAGACAGAGAGAAAAAAAAAGAATAGAAGAGATGATGGCTATAAAAAAGATGGACAGAAAAATCTAAATGTAAAGACAGAAAAAGACGAAGATGTAGAGGGGTACAGTGAGAAAGAGATGGAGAAAGAAAAAGACAAAAGAAGAGAAAAACAAAGAAGGAAAGAGAGAAACTGAGGAAAGAGGGAGGCATCTGAGGAGAGAGAGAATGGTGGAGGGGGGGGAGAGACATGGGAGCGGGAGGATACATCTCATGAGCACGGCGACAGAGAGGCAGGTGTTTGCGCCGAGGGATAATAGCAAGACTAGCTTCCTCCTTACACCTGGCAAGCAGGTCAATAAACAATTATAGCGAGGGGGCGAGGAGAGGATGCTCTCCACAGAGCCAGGGTGGTTTACACCGGTGTCTGGCGCACTATCCATTAACTCCCTCAATATCACTGGGCAAAGGCTGTGTAAGGTGTTAATGGTATTTCTGTAGGGATGGTTTTTAAAGGGTTAATGTGTTCTTCCTTTCCTTTCTCTCTCTGTTGCTTTATTCATACTGTATACTGAAGTGCTACTGTTCATCTTCCAAAGTCAAGCCTTTGATGTTGAATACCATGCAGCAACTTTCTCTACAAACATTTAGAGTATGCCAATACCTTGAGTGTGATGTTGCCTATATTAGATTTTGCAGAATATACTTGGGACATGCCCTCTGCAAAACATTAGATTTTATTGTCACTCCGATTTTTATTTATCAGGGTTTAAATGTAAATCTAAGAGTATACAAATATAAAAATGAAAAAAACAGACTAGTCGATTACCCTGTTCTTTCAATGGAACGATTGCACTACCGATATTTTTTTCAAAATATGAATTAACGACAGTGATAATGCAATATGTGAGCGCAATCAGCTAACCTATCTACATAGAATCTCCATATTATTCGTAAAAACATACCCATGTAGAATGCACACACATCAGTAGCGGCGCTTACGGAGCAGAACTTAAACACGCAGAGCACAAGTGCCAAATTGTTATAGAGATCTGATTTATCAAAATATGTATACTTCCAAGGGCTTACACAGGTGCATTATATCCTTTTATTGTGCATTCTAGGTGTACACAAATTTGATTTCCAGGTATTGGTACAATTTAGTACATGATCACACGGTGAAATTATGTGCTCCATTCATGTATACATCACACATGTTACCTTCAAATATTTCTCACAACAGTTGTTCACTTTGATTTTCTTTGCACTCATTTGGCACGTATTGTACAGTACAAACACATTTCCAATACAATACGTCACATAGTTTATAGTTGGTTCTGTCATGTATCACACTTGTATTTGTTACCTCCACCAAGGGAGGAGGTTATGTTTTTGTTACTGTTGGTAGTGATCCGAGAATTTTTGGGGAATTTATAAAGGATTTTTGATATTTTGGCAGGTAGGGTCAATGAACTTGGGAGTTCAAGCTGCACATTTTTGAGGTTTTCAAATGCGCACTAAAGTGCGTGCTCTAGTTTCTGCTAGGGCGAGGCTCGCCGCACATCTGAGGGTTTATGACGTAACAAAGGCTTCTATATTTTTTCATCATGTATACTTTTGGGTGGAAATCACTGATCTCTATGGAAGAGCCCAAAGAGCTTTTCCCCACTGGTGGAGAGGAGAAAAATCTCCTTGGGAAGAGCAAGATCATCAGTGAAAAGTAGCTGCTTGATGGAGGTCTGCGCTCTCAGAGTGTTTTTCTAGTTATAGACTGAAATGCCTACTAGTGTGAATGGAGACAATCCATAGAAAACACTTCATTTATTGTGTTCTATGTAAGAAACCTGCTCTCTCAATGTTAAATTTCATCAATATTAAAATCAAGTCGAATTCAGTTTTGTTCAATGTGAATGTTTGTGCAAAACTGTCCGATATAAAATCACAATAATTTTTCCCCAATTTTTTCTCTAGTTTGCAAAGAGTGCTCTATTTCATTCTTTTATATCTTTCATCTGTACCTAAATTTAGAGGTTCTTAAAAGTCAAGTCTAGATAAAACAGTGCTTGATTCAGAGGATGTTTGATGTTATGATTATGGCACATTCTGACATTTTGATATCAGGAAGAAATCCAGGAGCATCTTCGGTTTGTTGTTATTCTCTTTCACCATTAATAAACATGGGAAAAAGGAAAAACATAAGAATAAGAAAAAGTGCAAGGTGCTGCAGAATAGTAAGGGTATTATGAATTTCCTTTCCCTTCCTTTCTGTACCACCTCCTCCCCTTTGAACTGAGTGGTTAGATACAGAAAATTGAAAGCATTAGGGTAAAATCCACAGTATTAAAGATTACACGATGCAGCCTGAAATGAAGACTAGGTGGTAGATGAGCAGTGGGTGTAAGCTTGGATCATTGGGCCCAAGAAGAGATTCCCCTGTGTGTATTATCACTTCTGATCATGTGGCACATTCCAATACTTTGTGGGGGTGAGGGGGAGACAGCATACAATGATATATAATCCCCCCTCAGTCTTATCTTAATTCTGCGATCCATCATGTACAAATGCAGATTCATGACAGGGGAAGAGTTTGATGAACGTTCTACGAGTCTCTGAAGTTAGCAAACCATCTCTCCCTCTATCTCTTTCTCTCACTCTCTATGTATCTCTTTCTCTCTATTTCTCTCTCTCTATCTATCTATGTATCTCTTTTTCTCTGTCTCCCTTTCTACCTCTCTTTAGCTATTGAATTGAATTACTGAACTGCACCTGTCTTACACTTGAGACACAGTGAACAGTTGCAGCACGTTTACGTTCTTATTTCACTTGGCATCTGTGTTATACATATATGTGCTCAGAAAAAAAATACAAGAAGGAAGAAAGAAAATATGAAATAAAGCGGATCATAACTAAAAAGCGTATCAGCATACACTGTATGTACATAAACGATGATTCTCAGTAACATGTGAAACATGAAGGAACCGCAAAAGCAAAGCTTGTAACCGCGGGTTCCAGGAAAAATATACCAGTGTGAATACTTTTTGCAATGGAGATAGGATACAAAGTACTAATGACAAAACTATATGAAAGTTAGGAAGGTATGGTGGGAAAAGATTGATATCTCAACCTCCTGTCTCTCTCTATCTCATTTTATCTATCTCTATTTCTCTCTATCTATCCATCTCTCCCACTCTCTGTCTACCTCTTTCTCTATCTACATATCTTTCTACAGTGCACTCCCGTTATAACGAACACAGTTATAACAAAATTCCAGTCACAACAAAGTAAAAATTCAGGCTGCAACGTTATCCACACTATGTATTTTTATTGTTTATTTGTTCGGTTATAATGAAATTTCGATATAACGAAAGAAAACTGCCGGTTCCCAGGACTTCATTATAACGGGAGTCCACTGTATATTCATTTCTTCTCTCTCTATCTCTATATCTATATATCTCTCTATTTCTATCTCTCCCTTTATCTCTATCTCTCTCTATCAATCTTTTTATCTATCTATTCATCTCTCTCTATCTCTCTAGTACTCACACCAGTGCCCCTGGGAATCACTCTAATTCTACCACAGTACCATAAAACCACCATGCAACCTGACTGTAACTAACAATTCAGCTTGTGATGACACTGAAGCCTCATCATAATATTGTTTATTCCCACACAACTGAATTCCTTTTCTATAGATTTATATAATTATATCGTTGATTTTTGTGATATATCAATGCGTATGTACATACAGAATTTCCAAATATATGGAAATTTGTGTTCTTTGTCCTTAAAGAATAAACCTAATCATCCCCTCATTGTTGGGATACAATAGATATGATAAACCAATTTGTTGGGACAAAAATAACACAGTCATTATTTCCCCAGGGTAGCCTCTTCAGTTTTAATACTGTTCTCTCAGAGGTCCCTGCCGTTAATTTTATCCCAACAATCCCATACATGACAATAAAATATTATTATCATTCATTTTATTTATCTATTTTTTTTTTTTTTTTTTTGCATTTGGATCAAAGGAGGGACATTGTGGGTGATACATCATTTACGTGGATAAATGCCAGACTCCAAACTGAAGCTTTTCTTAACCCGTTGAGAATGGGCTGATTTTGCTACAACAAGCATTTCCCATAGACACCTGCCCGAGTATGCTCAGGACTAATCCTTAACAGGTTAAATGGAGATTTATCCCACTTGGATCCCCGAGGCAAAACTGGAAACTCTGACTGCCTGAACATGCACGCACTGCTGTAAAACATGCTATATTCATGGTATGAAATTTTCACAAATTGGGGCCGATGGCTTTTTTCTTGGCATGAAATGTTTGCGAATTGGAGCCGATGGCCTTTTTCTCAGCATGAAATTTTCGCGAATTGCCACTGGCATTCAATGCATACAATATAGACAAGAACTTTCATGTGCATTTTAATTTTGCAAATCTTGGCTCACGCGAAATTCGCGAAATTAAAATGCATGCGAACATTCTTCATTTTAAAGTATTATGTGCATGTAGCACAAATCAAAAGCACGAAGAGTAATGTCCCTTGTGGCCATAAATGCTCTCTGGTACTATCATAATCGTATTCTTGAAATCTTAACTGAGGTATAATCCCAAGATAAAGATCATGAATATTTTTTTTATTTAGGTTGACTTTAGTTCTAAGTTGAAAAAAAGGTAGTTAGAGAGCTAAATTTCAAACACGATGGAATCCACATCTTAACCTGTTGAAGACTAGTCGCGAGTATGCCGAGGCAGGTGTCTATGGGAAATGCATGATATAGCAAAATCAGTTTGTCCTCAACAGGTTAAGTGGGAGACACAATTCAAATTCAAGCAGGAGATAAGGAGTGTGGCATCCCTAATAACGTAAGAAAACAATTATTTACTGTAATTACTTCAGTCTCCATTAGCATTATGCACTCGTGCAAGAAGACAGGCATGAACAACAACATCAACAACAACAAAGAGGATAAAATGCCATTATTGAAGCCACTAGCATACTGCTGCCCACTTAAGTATCTGGCTACCTCACTAATTGCATAAAAGCATAATCGTTCATAAAAAGATGTACACTGAAACTCTTTAAATGTGTACGCATTAAGTAAAGAAAAAATATAATGCAAATATGCTTTAATTCAAATAATACATTTATGGACATACATAAATACATCTTTCTCTCCCTTGTTATTCTCTTTATATCTATCTACGATTGTATATCTACATGTACATAAAATGCTCCTTGTTCCAGAAAAAGACCACAAAATGCCAACTGGTTATATCAGAAGGGTGTAAAATGTATGCACATTGAAATCAATGTCACTTGCACCTTTCTTTTGGGTCAGAAATAATTGCCTTCCTCTGCGAACTGAAAAACATGTCAAGAGGATATTGTCCAGAAAAATGGATGAATGTACCCAATATTGCCACCTCAACGAGTCTTGATGCTGGCTGGTTATTGATTCTGGCAACGCAGCGACATGCACGTAATTCTTTCGCCCCATGAGAGCAATGAATACTACTTACTTTTGCATGATTGATTCCTCAAGAGCGAGAAAGAGAGAGAGAAAGAAAGAAAGAAAAGAAAAGAAAGAGAGAGGGAGAGGAAAGATAGAGGGAGTGAGGTGGAAAGATAGAGAGAGGTATAATTCATTTTTTTTGTTAATATAGTATTCAGTCAAACAGAATCATATAAGCTGAAAGTGGCATTTTGTTTGGCAGTATGGACTAACGAGCACTAGGTACTCAAAAGCTTAACGCAAGACTAATAATGCACAAAACAGAAGACAAAACAAATCAACAAAACACAGTACCACCACTAATTGGCCCCTGGTCTTGAAATGGTAGTGAAATTCTAGAACCGACATTTCTTAAAAGCCATTACAAAGACTAGGAGGGAACAAATCATCCACGATTAGGACCAATCTCCTGACTCTATGAAATATCTTTACCTGATGTTCATCCCGAGACTGTGCTTTTTCGTTGGCTATATTAATTCCAACCAAATTCACTTTCTGACAAAAACATTCACATTTCACCGGAGAGACACTATACACGCATAAAGGACGCTGTACTTTCCTCGCGAGACAAAGTCAAGGATGGACTTTATTTGAACACTCGTGCTGCACAACACGCTTCAGCCATATACCCACAGGCTATGACCAATTTGGGAGAGACTTCACAGTCCCACCTACTGGATTTGAAGTGGTGGTCCATATCCGGTTCGAGGCGCGACAGAGGCTGGAACCTGCCGGGGACACTCCCTGACCAAATCCATCACTCTCGTCATCAATTTGGCCACGACAGTGGATCAGCAGCAAGATGGCAACAGTCACGTGACATAGCATCGGATTTCTTTGAATTTAGAGCATGAGCCATTAACCCGCTGTGGACAGTCTGATTTTGCTACAACACACATTTCCTATAGACACTTGCCCGACTATACTCGGGACTAACCCTTGTCCTCAACGGGTTAAATGTCTGATGGGTGTTACGAGTCAAATCCCCCGCCAGATGTGATGAAATCAATTCAATTTAATTAAATCCAATCTATCTCTATCTTTTTTCCACAGAACATATATATATATATATATATATATATATATTAAACAAGGTCTTTGCAATGATTTTGAGTATACATTGGTTGACGGCACGATGAAGATTACCAGTAATTGACACATTAAAATCATGTATACAGAGTTTCAAACCCAATTCATTGCATTATATTCTGAGAAAAAAAAAAGAAGAGGTATCCAGTTGTTTTTTTTTAATATTGTGGACAATACACGCAAAAATACTTAAGACTTTTAAAATGCAAAAATAAACTAGAAATATCACTTAAGGTGATTAATACCCCCGCCCCGTGATGACAGTCTTACCCAAGGAATGATCTTTCCTTGATCTTCTGCCATTTAAATGCCGTTACCATGGCAACGCAGCTTCCGACACGTCCGAAAAATATGTCTTGCACATCTTCCCACCAAGACTATTGTGTGTGCCACATTTCATAAGCTTTTGTCAAAAACTGAGGAAGTAGTTCAATCCACAAGATCTTTCCTAGATCTTCCGCCATTAATATGCCGTTACCATGGCAACGCAGCTTCCGACACGTCCGAAAAATATGTCTTCCACATCTTCCCACCAAGATCAAGGTGTGTGCCACATTTCATAAGCTTTGGTCAAAAAACTGAGGAAGTAGTTAAATCTGCAAGATCTTTCCTTGATCTTCTGCCATTAATATGCCGTTACCATGGCAACGTACTTTCGGGTACTGTCAAAAAATGCGTCTTGCACATCTACAACCAAAGGCACACATCTGTACCAAGTTTCATGAAAATTGGGCAAAACTGAGGAAGTAGTTTGCAACACAAAATTTTCCATCATTTTGGCTCATAATATGTGAGCTGTTACCATGGCAACATACTTTTTGTCACTGTCAAGAAATGTGTCATGCTGACCTATATCCTAAGACAAACATTCAATATGAATTCCATGAGAATTGGAAGAACACTGATGAAGCAGTTTTGCCATGAAGCATTTTGCCCTATATTTTACCAATAACATGCCGTTACCATGGCAACGCACTTTTTGCCACTGCGGAAATATGTGTCTTGCACATTAACATATTCAGATGAACATCTGTACCTAATTTCATAAAAATCGATCAAAAACTGTGGGAGGAGTTCGCGACGCAAAATTTGTACCCATTTTTGCCCATAATATGCCGTTACCATGGCAACGTACTTTTGGGTACTGTCAAAAAATACGTCTTGCACATCTACAACCCAAGGCACACATCTGTGCCAAGTTTTATGGGAAGCGGTTGAAAACTGAGGAAGTAGTTCACGACGCAAGATTTGCAACGGACCGACCACCCGACCGACCGCCCGACCGACCGCCCGACCGACCGCCCGACCGTCCGCTGATTCCTATATACCCCCTTCAAACTTCGTTTGGCGGGGGTATAAAAAAAGAAGACTATAGAAACAAATGGTGGGGGTAAATGAATTTGTAGGCAAGTCCCAATCCATTCATACTCCTGGTAAATCACGAGAAAAATATCTCCCCGAGTGTCCCCTGCTAAATATCAATTCTTCCAGGACATCAACAGAACACTTGACCTAACTCCTCCAGAAGACATGGAGAGCAATAGGTGCCTTAAAGGGGAACGATACTCAATATGAATTGAGTGAATTAATGCACTAATATTCTTAGAACACATGAGCAAAGTTTGAAGAAAATCAGACAATTTGCTCGAAAGTTATGAATTTTTAAACTTTCGGTGCTGCCATTGCTAAATGAGAAAACTACAGTTCAATTGACTGTGATGTCATGTATGGACAATATAAAGAAAACATAAAGAAAATTCCACAAAATCTTGTTTGTTTTTTAAATGATACTGCACTTTCGCTTGACTTGCCACTGACATAGGTTTGAGGGAAATGTAATTTGCCCTGTTTTCTGAAAGGTGTATTAAAGTCAAGTACTCTTCCATGTTGATAGAAAAAATGCAAATATGTTGAATTCTAGTTTCTTTGTATGAGTGTCCTGCAGCGACATCACAAACTGTTGCAGTATTGCCATCCAGAAATGGCAGCAACAATTCATTTATACGGAAAATAAAAATAAAATAAAAACATTTCACTTTTCTAGCATAGTGACAAAGCACTTGACTTGCCTTATTCAGAAAGCTGGGGAATAATATTACCCTTAATCCGTTGAGGACAAGTCCTGAGTATACTCGGGCAGGTGTCTATGGGAAATGCGTGTTGTAGCAAAATCAGTCCGTCCTCAACGGGTTGACATAATTATGTGAGGAAGAAGTTGATAAAACATGTAGGCCTACTTTTCATGGAAAGTGAAATCTTGTGGAAATTTCCTTTTTAAATATATTCTTTATGCTGTTGTTCATAATGATGTCATGAACTGTAGTAGTCTTCATATCCAGTAGTAATGGCACCGAAACTTGTAAAAATTCATAATTTTTCATCAATTGTCTGATTTTCGTCAAACTTTCACTGATGTTTTCTACTTATATTGCTGCTTTCACTCACTTCACATTTATTCTAGAGTTTCGGTTTTCTTTAACACAAAACATTCGTTAAAAAAAAGAAGAAAACATTATGTGATGCTCATACGTAACTGCCACAGTGATTAGCGAGTGCAAGGACTACGCTAAACTGTAATCTGGGCTACGGCATGAAAAAAAAAAAGCGGGGAATACAAGAAACGTCATCTATCACTCTGTAAAATGATCCGAGCACACGTGTTGTTGTGATACAGGATATATCCTGCTGAATTCTATATATGATCATAATACATGCCGTCAACGTTTAGGTCAAAAACACACGGGCACGGAGAGAGATCGTCACCGTACACATCAACATCACCTGCTAGGCATGGGTTGCCACGGTAACCCAATCCATCTTTACATCCTGCTCGAAATTGGTCGTGAGCCACATGTCACAATACTCTACTCGTTCATTTACGGCAGATCTGTTCTCTCACCTCCAGGCTTCTTCTCTAATAGGTTGTTTGTCGTCTCCATTTTGCCCTCCATTACATGTCATTTCTGTTCATACTGTCATAAGGACATGGTTTTTAGTTAATGGTAAGATGCAGAGACCTACATATAACACAGATTTAGTTCAGACCAGTTTAATTATTTTACCAATGTAAAATGTATGTATTGTGACATCATTGCATGAAATGATGAAAATCTATAAAGGATAAATATGTACTAAAACAGTAAAAAGAGATAGAAAATTATGGAATGGGAAAACAAGAAGCAATGGACCTCAAAACATTAAGTTTTCTGGGTAATTCGTTCTAGTTCGTTTTGGAATCGTTGTTTGATGGGCAGTCAGTTTCATGAAAGTAGTAAGTTAAGGTTGATACAAGAAGTACAGTGGTCCTTTGATGGATTTTACAAAGTAATATGAAATCCTGATAAGATTTTTGCCACAGAAAAACAACATTCAGTATAGCCTTTTACAGAAACATCTCCATATGAATAAAGTGTATTACTGAATGTTTATTTGAACATGCATCTCTAGAAGTCCTCCCAGCAGCAAACACTCTGACTCCGTTCGTTCGGAAGAAGGAATCAATGCCAGCATGATCGTTCTGCCAAGACCTCGTTGACTCTAAATCACGTTTGAAGCATGACATGCGCCCATACCAGCAACCCTGGATTGCTCCCCCCCCCCAACACTTGTTGGCCGAACGCTTAATGCTGAGCAGTTAGCGACCCCTGCTCAAGCCCTGGAGACATTAGACGTGTTTGCCATCATCCTTCTAGTGGTGCTGCGGGCGTGTGCAATCGTTTTGATCAACAGACTTGTCGCAAACACATTAATACCCTTCTGTCGGTTAAAGGTGGAAACTCCTTCGAGCTATGCATTGGGTAATGTCTCAAATCACATTATTTTTAACTTCTGCAGACCAAAACACATTCTGTGAAAAGAAAAAAAGTATTTTGATTGCAAACATGTTTTGGATAAAAATTCTAGGAAATGGCACATCGTACACATAAATGATAAAGTCTAAATAGACAGATTATTTTCATTTCAAAACCAAATTTTGTTTTTTGTTTTTTTCATGTAGAGAGTAAAGGAAAACCTCCATAAAAATACTGTCCAAAAATATACTGATTGTGATCTTTGGTGTTTTCTTATGATAGATCCTAGAATAATCATCTATGCAATACATATATTTCAACAAGGGAAATATGTTTAAAAGTTAAACACCCATTCACCCACACACTCGCAAGCATTTACATTATTGTGTGTGTGTGTTTTATATGATAAGATAATTTGTGGTAATCATTTTTCAGTATTTGAAAAAACCTCTTCAGCAACCAAAGAAAACATGAATAAAGATTTGACAAGATTTTTCCATTTTCCATTTTTCATTTTTTTCTTAGTTATTGTCACTACAAATCATTGACAGAAATACTGGCCACATTCAATTTGGTAATAAGAATGCTAAATACAACACCAGAAATATCAATGATAAAGAGGTATAAGTCTTGCTGCCAATTCTACATCTATAGTAGATTGCACTGTACAAACCATCATAGCCCAACAGCAAGCAGCAGATCCTTTTTTTTTTGTTGTTGTACTTGTTATGGTTTTCCCCCTACGGGTCAGTTCCGCTCTGTTGGGCATCAAATTATTGCGCAATCAAGACTGGCTGCCCCTCTTTAACACCTGACCACTCCTGAAGGAGCCCAAGAGCATGGGGGTATAGTTCATTCTTGCGAAGGCAAAACTGACCTTTACATGATCCAGACAAGATACGTGGGTTGTTGGTTCACATCATTACTTACTTTACATCGGCTCATTTCATCTTTCCCTATTCTCTTTATCATTTCTCGCCAACAGCATCACACACTTTGGGTGCGTTCGAGCGCTCTCCTAAAGCGAACTGTACCGTACCGTACCCGCGCCAGAGGAGCGCTCGAATGCTCCTAAAGTGTACCGTACCGTACTGTACCGAGCCAGAAGTGGACCACTTCCCGATGTGCTCCAAAAGCGTACCAAAAGCATACCAAAAGTTCGCTGTAAAGCATGCGCGTATCATGCGCATACGCCACAATGCAAAGACATCATTCTCTCTGTTCGGGACAGCTGTACGTAAGTAGTTCAAGGGCCAGGTGGATGACATTCTTGCTACAAAAATGCGTGACCTTTTCTAACAATAACTGGTGAGGTATGCTTTCTCGACAGAGCGCTTGAACGCTTCAAATCTATCACAGTTCCGTTTGGTACGCTTTGGTTCCGTTTGCTTTGGTTCGCTTTAGAGCATTCGAACGCACCCTTTGACCTTTGACAAGCTGAAGAGTAGTGTATTGGTCTGTCATTCATGGTGTGATTGATACTGATATGTCATGCATTACATCATAGCCAGATAGAGCCAGGGGAATGCAAAATAATGTGGTTCAGCAGCAAACTACTAGCTTTGATAGTTCTTCTAAGATCTAAATGCTTGCTTTCAGAGCTTGCAACTGAATTTCAAACTTTAAAATCAGTTGAAATTCAACACTTTTTTTATCATGGAGCATGTTACTGTGGTGTTTTTAAACTGTTGAGGCATGATCACTGTACTTCTCACCAGGAAGGACTTGTAATACTGTAAAAGTGCAAATTTTCGCGGTGTTGAAATTTTCGCACATTTCGCGCAATCAGAAACTAGCGCAAAAATAAAAGCACGCGAATATTTTTGCTTACCATACGTTCCTGTGCGTGATGTCTTGATTCCGCAGAATTAAAAACATGCGAAACTCTTCTGACCCGGCGAAGCGCGAAAAATTATTCGCTTGTATTCGCGCGAAAATATCCACTTTCACAGAACACATGTTATCTCTATAATACATCTTGTACATGTATGGTATTAGTGTGGATCTGTATCTACCTGGTTAGCAGTGTCCTGCAGTTTCTGTGAAAGCTTTGCGTCCCCTTCCCCCTCCCACCACAAAAAAAAAACCCACAAATAAAGTGTAACAAATCTTGTTCTACCGTCAAGATAAGAGTCTGAAAAATGTAGATAACAGGATATTGAACTTCAGCAACGTTATCACACATTCATTGAACTTTATCACACATATTGAACTTCAGGATATTGAACTTCAGCAACTCTATCACACATTCATGGAGAAGGTCGCAAATCGTCATAACTTTACAAGGGTAAGTTCAAAGCCTCTTGCCAGAGATCTTGTCGGAGAATATTAATCTGTTGAGGACGAGACCCGAGTATACTTGGGCAAGTGTCTATGGGAAATGCGTGTTGTAGCAAAATCAGCCCATCCTCAACGGGTTACCAAAGGCACTAGAGACTCTATTCTCTGTTTTTTGATCAATTGATAGCTACAGTTGCATCCCTCCCTCCCCAACAAAGAATAAGAAAACTCTAGAAACTTGCTGGAGAGTATTCACAACTTGTGACAGAGCCTTCCGGCCCGAGTGATTTCCTGGTTTCATCGGTGTATCGATGTCTCGTGGGCAAACGATTGCACGGCTTGGGCAAACCAAGGCAAGGCATTGGCACACATCACATGATACTGATTCATTATGGAAATAACCTGTTATTGAAACAGTATCTGCCAGAAGCTGTAGGCACCGGACAATGGAAATATGGGATGACTGCGGTTCGAATGACGCAGAGCATAGTGGGATACGATACAGAATAGGGGTAGCCTTCAGAAAATCTACACAAATAGGAAATGTATGCGTTAACTTTGCTGTGGTTTTTGCAATACTGATTACAGCAGCAGAGTACACAAAAACAAATTCCATGAACTTTCCAAGAATAATACTGTGGAGAGCTACACTTCTCGCAATGCTTTATCACAGGTTTCATTCCTGTGACTGAACCGTCTGATTATTGTGTTTGGCCATTACATACCAATATCAGATATTTGCCAAGATAGTTTGAGCAAACAGGTAACACTGGAAGAATGTCTCTGAAAATACATGTTTTATATTTTTTTATTTTGAACATTTTGTTTGTGAATTAATCTGGATGTGAAGAGTTTGTTCGCAAAAAAGCGATAAGTCCATTTTTGACGATTTCGAAGAACGGTCTCCGTCATAAAGTACAAAATAATACCTTTTAAATGATATTTTGGTCACTACATATAAAGGTACATTTTTGAAGTTATGGTCAAAAGAAGCCAATTTTTTTTTTATATTCTCTTTATTTTTCTTGACCTTTAATCGCAAATATCTCCATTTGGCAAATATGGACTTATCAGTTTTTGCGAACAAACTCTTCATGTTTACTGTATTCCTCCTCCTCTTCCATTCCCAGATATGCATTCTTTATTAGATTTTAATCCCTGAAAAGTTTTTCGAGTGGCCGCCACTCTATTTTCACAGCTTTGCTGTGATATTTTGCTCTTCTCATTTTTCTACAATCCCTATCAGTACCATTTGTTGTTGTTAGCCAGTCTATACTTTAGGTTAGCTCTGCTATAAACTTATGGCTAACTTTCATACATAAACAGCACATGTAAATCGCAGCACTATGGTATAGAGAACAAGAATCTTGACTTAAAAATGTAGGCCCAGAGTTTGCATCGTGCCAAAGTGCGTACATCTGTGGACAAGACATTTTTACCCACCAAGTCTGCCTCAACCCAGCTGTATAAACAAGGGCGGATAAAGGGGGGCGCAATTAACATTTCTGGTGCCACTTCTGGGTTTCATTTCATTTTTTTCTTTTTATTTCTTTTGTTTCTAGTGAAAAATAAAGAGGGGGGGGGGGACGTGCGCCGGTTGCGCCCCCCTCTGGATCCGCAACTGATAAATATGTGCCTGACAATGCTGGGGGAAATAGTAATGGCAGGGCCTTCTGGGATAGAAGTGCTCACACTTTAGAGCAGATTACCTACTGAACAAACACATCTAAAAGTCTGCATAATTGTGAACAGACCTTCCATCCTTTTTCCTTCTATTCTAGTCGCACTCATGGCACTTTATTTAAATCATGGGAATATCTCTTTCCCTGTTGATTTTCAACCCTGAGCTAAAACGTATGCGCATTTAGGATATACACACATGTCAGTACTTCAAGATTTTTTTCGTTTGGAGTTGAACGCTGGTCTTTTGTTCCCTGGCGCTGATTAGTCAGCTGCTGAAATATAATTTGGAAAAGAAAAAAGAGCGAAAGTAAACAAGTTTAATTAAATCAGGGTTCCTACCCAGGGCGTAATCTATACTGCGGAAGAGGACTTGATTTAAAAGCAACATAGAGACAACACGGGAAAGAGGAAGAACAATGAATACAGTTGAACCTCTCGTATCCGGACAAGTCGGGACCGGGGCTCATCCGGATAAGGGATTTGGCCGGATACGGGAGACTCAATGCTTTATACATGTACATAATACATACACATGTACTAATGTAGCCCATTGTAGTACCACATGTAGTTAATGTGTATACTGCAACCTTTTCATTGTTACACTCAGTAACAGACCCCAAAATAGAAGTTCGTGTTTGCAAGAATGAAATCATTTTCTTTTATAAATTCTTGGGATGATTTACCTAAATAATTATTAAGAAATGTATCAAGTATATGTAATTCATGTGTGTTTGTGTAGGAGTTCTCAAGGAGTTGGAAATCCCCCTTTCTTCCCGTAATTATTAAAAAGAAATCACGGCAAGATTGCGTCCGTATAGTAGAGAGATCCGGATGAAGGGAGGCCGGATAAGAGAGGTTCAACTGTACTTCAATTTTAATTCTTACATTGTAGTGCTTTCGTTAGCAACTTTTGTATTAACCCATTGAGGACAGACCATAGACATTTTCCATAGACACCTGCCCGAGTAAACTTGGGACTCGTCCTCAGTGGGTCAGTAAGACCCCAGAATTTTTTTACAGGATAACAGGAAATGTTGACGGTTCTGCAGGCTAATGATGAGCAGCGGATATAAGAGAAACACAGAGCTCTAGATAATCACTTCTCCTTACTAAACTGCTTCTTATTTTGTTTAAGCTTCCACGCTGCCTTCAGGGCAGCTATAGGATCTCCTCAGATAACCACCTGTTTTTTCAAGATTGTCTAATCTGTAAATTGCAAGTGTCATCAAAATATCAAATGTCCGTACCTTTAATCAGAATTACCTCCATGCTTCAGGCTTATGATAAAGGGACGTCTTATTGCAGATTGAGAAATATGCCACTTTTCTCTTAATTCATTCCCTCAGAACTAAAGATTTCCTACTAATCTTTGCATTAAAATCTATTATTTCTTAACTCTTCCAGAATTTCATGTATTACATTTCCATGACAGGACCCCATTTTTAGTGAGATGCAACACTTTTCATTACATTTTCTGCACAATATTTTCCTTTAAACATGATTTATCAAGGTTTGTATCACTTGTGTAATACTTTATTCTAATATTAATCATTGCATTTGTCATTGTTTGTATCTTTGGAATTTGTGCATAAATGCAAAAATAAAAACCACCCCCCTCCCCTCCCCTCCCCCCCCCAAAAAAAAAGTAAAAAAGTAAAAAGGGATCAGAAAGAGAGAATGATATCATCTCACAAGATAATCATTAGATCTGTCTTAATAGAATAATTCAAAATACAAAAGGATTGAAGATTAAATTTGGATATTTATTATTATTGATATTGAGAGGAGGGGATACGGAAAGACATGCTTAGAAGGTATACATAAACTCCAAATTTCTGTGATTAATGTATATTCTAAAACATTACATATGACTCCCATATGTCATGCATTTTACAGATGATATAGTGGCTGGTTTGGAAATAAAATCCTTCAGAGTGAGTTGAAGCATAAAAACAACAAAGTGTCTCTTCTTCCAGCTTAGAACCCCCCAGACATTGAGTGTAAATTGGGCTTGAAGGAGTCCAGTAGCTTCCTGATACCAAAAAAGAAGGACATACATTGGTTACAAGGTGACTGATTGCAGAAAAGAAATGCACACTATGTTCCACATTCTTTCCTACATGTGTATAACACAATTACTTAACCCACTTCTACCTCATTCATGGTAGCTAACATCCTTCCAAGGTGATATTCCTCCACCATGCAAACTTCTTCCACTGACTCACTGCCTCACAGATCCTATTGTCTAACTCTGAGCGAGTTTCGGAGAAGGCGAGCAATGAATCAAATGCGGCACATCTCTACCACTCTCAGACAAGACCCCATCGGTTCAATCAGACGTCGCAATCAAATTACGGCGGCGAAAAGTCCTTCAGAATGCCGACATGTCAACACAGCGCTTGCACGGTGTGCGTCCCGAACAACATTCGACAAATTGCTAAAATCTTGATTGTCTGCGCATTGAGGGATGCAGAAAAAGAAGTTTGGTAGATTGTGGGGGGGGGGGGGAAGGAAGGAAGGGGGCAAATGACCCTCTACTATAAAACCAAAACATGATGTCTATTCATGCTGTATAAACGACAACAGCAATTATAGATGCCTGCAAGATGTTGAGGCCAACCTATCAATAAATTAAAGAAAATCTGCACAGCTTGTGTCTTCTCATAATCAAGGAAAAGTAATCTCCCCCCCCCCCCATTTTCCAAAAAAAATCTCTAGTTACAAAATGCCACCAAACTGGGGATAGAGGAAGAGACGTGAGTGTGCTCTCAGCTATCAGGTGACTCTTTGCTTCCTACATTTAACCTATTTCATGTTTTTTTTGTCTCTCTCTGCCTCTGTAATTACATTGTTTTAATGGTTTTCTGTCATATGAGAGGTTCAAATTCATCTTCATTTGTAGTAGCAAACGTGGGTCTGTTTGTCAGACTAATATCAGTCACATGCTTTGTGCTTCCTCTATGTGCATCTGATATTTTGACTGCAAAATTTCACAGGTAAAAAGTGGGACACACAAGATAATGAAAGTGGAACTTCTGCCTTGTACTAAATGTCCGGCACTTCTTGGAATACAATTCCAATTTGCACCCAACTTGAAATGATGAACCAGGTTGCAAATGAAAAAGGTAATGTTCACCCTCGTTACAGATTCGCAAAATGATGAATGTGGCCTTGCTAACCCATAATGTGTGCTGTTCACTGATTGGCAAGTCCCCTGGAGTGCAGTTTGCACCTAATGGCCCAGATGTCTGGAGAGTAATTGGCAGGGAATAAAGATCACCTAATCCTACTAATCCCTCATGTATCACCACAGCCTTCCTGTTGAGCTGAGGCACAAATTAGTCAGATTAATAAGAATTTAACTGAATGCAAATTAACAATTTTGACAATTTATAGCACAGCACCTGAGCACATAAGGGGCTTGCTGAAAATATATAATGGACAATAATTTTCATTAATGTCTGCTTCGTCAAAAGATCCAAGGTCTCCAGAAAATGGCATTTTGCAGCAGTGGATGAAAGAAAAAATTTACTTAATGACTTTTCTCTCTGAAGACCCTGGATGAACGTTTTAAAGTTTCTATCTTGGCTGAGACACTTTCTTCAGCAGCTGCGTAAATAATATCAAGTGAGCCCTGGCGATTCTACAATTTGACAAAGACAAATATTGTTTCATTTCTATTTGCTTTGTAAGTTGGTGTCTTTCATCACCTTCCTAAACAATAAAAAATAATCATCGGGGACCAATGACAGAATGAGAATATGGGTGAGAATAAAACCTGATACCAAATTTAAGATTGCCAGGTAAAATAGAGGGTTTGTTTTTGTTTTGTTTTTTCTAATGCACTTTCGAAGGGACTGTACAGTATTGGATGAAGTAAAGATTTAGCTTTGATTGTTTTGCAAGACATTTAGAAAGCATTCTATGAAATGTTGAGGAGCACACAATTCTCAAGGTAAATGAAATTCTACTTGACCAAAATCGGCTTTAAAGTGACTGAGATATCTAAAAATAGGGAGATCCTAATGAAAATCGTGGCCTGTCACATTTTATTTGGTTTGTTGGGGGTTTTTTGGTTGATATTTCAAGACCAAATTTCATTAAAAAAACTGTGAATTCCTCTATGAATTGCATATTTTTCATATTTCATTCAACAGGTTCTCATCAGAATCAAACCTATACCTTTCCTTTAAAGCACAATTTTCCTCATATTCATATACAAATGAACTGGAAAGCATTATTATTCTATTCAGCACTTCATGCAGATAGCTTTCCTAGCAACAGTGTTCATAAGTCAGGCTGGTGACAAAAACAACAACAACAGCAACAACAACAACAACAAATGAATGGTCTGATAACTAAATGAGTTTGATATTTTGTTAATACCTAGTATCAATTTCACAAGCTCCAAATCCCATACAAAAATATGCTGGTGTAGAAGGCCTTATTAGCAGGCCATTCAATTATCATGAAAAGAAAAATTCTTTCTCCTCCGTGGGAAGCGCCGCAACTGACACGGATGGTGCAGCTTCATCCAACCTTCACCGATATCGACTACGCCCCGGTATTTCATCGGCTAATTTTTCTGCCTGCAATTGCGCACAAAAATGATAGCCTTCTGATGAAGCTGCTATTAAAAATTGGGCCTGATCAACTAGAAAGACTTATTTCACATCTTTTCATCTGCTGATCAATAAACCATTTCCATCCAATTTCCCTGTGCCCTTTAATAGCAAAGTAAGTTCAACTGCGATGATGCCAAAAATACCTGATCACAATTAATGGCAAAAAAAGAATGCATATGCACGGTATTATTAGGTGATACGCTATCAGCGTATCACCTATTGTGATTGTCAAAATCTCTCTTTATTTCTTTTTATTCTTCTTTCTTTCTGGACAATTTTGTGTCATCAATATCTCAAGAATGACATTACGGAATAACATGACATTTTCAGGGAACATGTCTCATGACAAAATCTAGCCACAATAAGGTTTTCATGACAGTAACATATCTATGACGTCATCTAGGCGCCATTTTGTGATTTTCGGACCATGTTACATGATCGATCATAACTTCATATCTAAAGGTCATGTCTGTATCATTTTCGGCGGACATTAAGTTCAGGTCACGCTCTATCATACATTTTAATGCTAATTACCTAAGACATTATTACGCGCGCGTACGCGCGCGTCAAACTTTTAAAAGGCTCAAAACAACTTACCAATGGGAAATCTCGAAGTTTCAGACAATTTTAAGCGTTTCGCGCGTTCGCGTCCGTCCGCACATTTTCGCGCGTAGTGCGCGTAAGCAAACTGAAAATGCACATTTTTTGACAGATTTGGATTCCTGATACATTAAGTAACAATATCCATTGATTTCCGATCAATTTTGACCTATAACAAAGGAATGCGTTGGCGTCAAAGTTGAAATTTCGTGTGCGCGTCTTTGTGCAAATATAGCGAAAAACATGTCTTTGTTTATTTCGCCATAGCTCTTTAAAACGTCTGGTTACCCTATGTTTTTATTGCATATTACAAAAACATATGAATTGGAAATAACGTTTCAAGTATTAATATTTCCATAATTACATTATGACGTCATCATATCATCATCTGAAATCAAAAAAGTGGAATTAATTTTTTTGAGGTACTGTTTCTGACATTCATTTGCTCGTATCTCTGTTGTTTAAGCTCAATATTATCCCAAATTCAGATATGTTGTACTTTGAACATTTGCCTTTCAGGTCCATGTCATGGTTTTGAAATTTAATGACGTCATCATACTTTAAATTGTGATTAAAGGTAAAGACGCAAAATCGGACAAGTTTACGTGTTATGTCTATGGGAGGGGATCTTTTTTAAAACCATGCATTGACTTGACAACGTTTAAGCACCTTTATCTCAGCTGATTTTGCTTCATTTCCTCTGAAACTTAAGTATGTTGTAGCTGAGACAATAAGCTTCAGTAATCATGCATTTTATTTTTTGAAATCTCATCATCAGGTTGACAATTTTGCAGTTTGAAACTGAAAATGAGAATGGAATGTGGACAAAACGATTCCCGATTCAGCTTTCACATACATAAGTTTACGTTCCTCATATTTTCTCGCCTAGACGTATGGCCGAGTGGTTAAAGGCGACGTCTCAGAGATGTGAGGTTGCGGGTTCGAACCCCACAAGATCACGAAACAAAATACTTAGCTATTTTACTTTTTTTCTTCAATTTTGTATTACATATTCGTCCATGTAGAAATCACGTTCGTATATAAACGCACCTATACACACACACAGACACACAGACACACACCATATCCCTCTTTTTTGTGTTGGAGACCACATTGCTTCGACTGCTGCAAAATTTTGCAGGCTGACTTTGTCAAACCGATCATAGTATGTAATGACGACGACGGAGGTGTTGTACTTTGAACAATTGTCTTTCAAGACCATGTCATTGTTTTGTACTTTGATGACGTCATCACACTGAAAATTGTGATTAAAGGCAAGGTATCAAAACCAGCCGATTATAGGCTTTATGTCTACGGCGCGTATTTTTCCCAAGTTGCCAGAAATGGCATAGCGACATCAGTCGTTACAAGGCCACATTTCCGTCTAGCAATGCAATACATGTTCACGCGGCCATGATTGTTGAGTGGGCATTGACTTTTTCCCCCTGTAATATCTATACATTTCTTTTTTGCCTTACCATTTCCGGGGATGTCCCGTGGCCGAGTGGTTAGAGAAACGGTTTTGCATGCACGCTAAATATAACTTCAAGGTGCCTATATCACATTCTTTTCTTTGTCGATCACAGATGACCGACACCTGATGACCCCAAGCGTATCACCTAACTCGTCAGCGTGACGAGTTTCATATCTCGTTGTTTATTAGAATTCTTTTCTTGCATATCAAGGTGAGCTTACAGTAAAACAATAAATCTTTTTAGCTTCTCTTTTATGTGGGCCTCTCTTTTCCAATAACACAATTATTTTTAACATTAGTTTCACATGTACAGTTGTATGCATATATCTAGTATTGTTGTATACATTGTATTTTTTGTCCCCTTGAACTTGTATCAACAAAAATGTGATATTGGAAATAAAATCTCATTTGAATTGAAATTGAATTGGATTTTCATGTACATCTTAATCTAGCAAATTTTGAGAGTGCCGAGATTTGCAAAATTAAGATGTATGCGAAAGTTCTTGTCTGCACTATAATGCCTCGGATGCCAGTGGCAATTTGCAAAAATTTCATGCCACAACTAAGGCAGTCAGCTCTAATTTACTAAAATGTCATGCAGTGTATGTTTCTTGTTTTACAGTGTGGAATACTATGTGATGGAGAGAGCATTGTAACATTTAGTATTGGAAAATGAAAATAAAATGGATTTAGTCAATCTATCATAAGGAAGAGATAAAGAAAGGAAAATTAAGAAGAAAATAGATACCAGTATGCTCTTCAATCACTCCTATGTAGTCCCACCTATACATAAAGAAATCTGTGTCTATATCTTTTTGCCAATTGGGAAATAGCTATGAATGATAACAAATTTATGATGCTACACATCAATGTTGAGTGGCTATGTAGGAAATTTGAAAATACGTAAGCTCTAACAGGTCAAAATACAAAGGGTATGATAGCATACATGTGACCTAAATCATCGAATGCCAAAGAATATTCAATATGTGCTTAACAAGCGATGGGTGCAAACTGATGTTACCAAACAAAATAAAAATGAATTAAGATTGAAAAGTGACACACATCTCCCTTGTGCCAAAGAGCAGTACTTACTGAGAACTTAAGTGCTCTTTCAGCAATTCTGAAATAACCTACCCATAAAATTTGATTCGTGGAATTACACAGAAAATGGAGTTGGGGGGGGGGGGGGGGGGGCTTGTCTTTGAATCTGTCACATCAGCAGTGAAGACAAGTAAGAAATAGGGATCCTGTGAACCCTTTTTTTTTTGACATCAGGAGGCACCAAAACGAAATTACGCCCCAGCGAACTCTTCAGTCTTCACAGCCAGCAGAGCTGGCAAAAGATCGTAAAAGAGTTGCCCTCTGTCACGACATCATAGCAAACTTGATTACGACAAATGCATAGCATTAATATTGGCCATGTGAGATGCATTTATATGCAGCCGCACTATCTTCCTCTGCCCATTAAAGTTGAATTTCTTCTTTCTTTTTTTTAAAGAAAAAACAGATGAACAGTATTGGTTCTCACAGCTGGGACTGTAGGAGCTCGCATAGATTTCACTAAATGAATATGTCCTCCATTCACTCTTCCATTTCCATGACAACAACGCATACTTGACCCATCTTCCTACGCGATGAGAGATGCCTGGGGATCGGTCGGCATGTTGTCCCGGCATCTAATGACACATAATGTTTGATGTGAGATTTGATGAAGTGCCAGGCTACGGTGTAGATGGGGAGGGCGTTAGGAGGATTGGGGGAAACTGTTTAACTCCTAGACTCCTGTATGTCCTTCCCCCATAGGATTTCTTGGACACAAGGCAGATCCAGTGCTTTATATACAGTTGGTCATGTAGACATACAGCACCGTATGTACCAGGGAATAATGTTACTTTTCAAATTTGAACGGCAGTTATGCTGGATGGGAAAATACTTTTAACAAAGCTCTGTACCGTCCTATGGAAAAAACCTACTATACACAAGAAATTTTGTATAGCAGTCATAGAAAAAGACGCATAGCAGATTGCAATGGGATACCATTAAAATCATTCCCAAAGTACATCTTTTGCTATATGTTGATGAATTTTTATATATCTGCACCAATTAAAACTGTGTTCTGCAAATTACCAGAAAAATTGCAAATACTTCTTGTTATGGTACAAGTGAGGTATCACTGGAAGGGTTTTTATTTTTCTCTATCTGATAATGGACTTTTAAAATGCTTAAAAATGGCACTTTGTTCATTTTGAGATGAAACTCTTTATTTCTAAATTTGCATGAAGCGATATAAAATATACACTGCAAGAGTAGACAGTTGGGCAAATCAGAATAAATAGTTCCGTATAATACTTCCTTGTTTTAAAAAGTCCCACTCAAAAGAAGAAAAAAATGATAATAAAAAGATCAAATAAAAGATACAAACAATTATAAAAGCTTGATACATTACTTTAGATATAGTATCAGTGAAAAAGAACGGTGTCCACTCGATGGTCTCTATGCAGCATTAGTCTTTGTGTACATCTAAATGGAGATATGGTCACCATTTGTTAGCAAGCAAGACATATATAACCACACGACCATTCATCCGCCATGTCCAATTCACTTTCTCCTCAGTAAGTGCTTCAGAAATTAGATTTTCAAATAAATGGTCAAGGACATTTTCTCTCTCTCTCTCTCCTTTTCCTCTCTCTATTCCTAAAAGCAATACCAAAGCAATAATGTAGGCTTTTCATGTGTGTTGAAAGACTGCCTGCCCCAAGGCGCCCCTAGCAGAGATGGATAAATTTATAAAATAAGGAATGCCGTAAGCAGCCATGGGTAAGGGATAGTCTGAATGAGTGACAAAAGATTTTCATTCAGGCCGTTGTGACGTAAATGCATGCTTCAGATTTTCAACTCAAGGAGCGGAGAGATGCCGACGGCTATATAGAAGAAGAAAAAAAAAATCCCTTTGTATCTCTTGATCACCATGTACTTACATGAAATAATCCCAGTGGGACTGTATCACTTTCTGCTTTAATGTCAGTGTCAATAGTAGACAGCTTTGTGCTGGATCAGCTTATCTCTTCATATGTTTCATTATCAAACACTGCACAGATCTGTTAAATAGGGCAGGTTGCAGGTGGATATTACTGCATGTAATGGAGAGGGTTTTTTTATGTTCTCTATTCCGTGTATATATGCATATAAGCGCAGTATTTGACAATCAAAGAATTCTGCAGTAAAAGATCCAGGAGCAACATTCCTGTAGTTTTATGCCTTATCCATTTATTGCAATTTGTGCATTTTCTTTTTCGTTGTGTTTCATAAGGCAGCTTTTAAGAAAATTATTATTCACTTGAGTCCTCTGTGCTTCATACTGAATATTACTGTTTTATTGAATGCATAATTTCAAAAATATCTAAGTTGCTATTATGAATTGATTCATAAACTGGCAGAAATTCCATTCACTCTGAAAATACCAAATGTTACAAAAGAAATTCCCTGATTTTCTCCAATCATATAAATTTGACTAATTTTATATGATCTTTCTCAGATGAAGTATACGCCATAAAATTTTGTATTGATAATTTACTTGAGGGCAGGATGATTACTTCTGTGGCAAGTTTACCACAGGACTCAAGGGGTTAAAAGAGTTGCACTGATCTTCTTGAATAACTCATAACATGCCTGGAGCAGTGGGTGAGAATGACTTGTATGTCAGAGGTTTGTCGTCAGAGAAAATGGTCATGATCGTACACAAATGGAAGAAACATTGCCATTTACAGACCATAAGAGATAAACCAAGACAAAACAAATAAGAACACGTTTTTAAGCATCTTACCTTCCATTGTCTTGCATTGTTGTGTGACGATTGTATCGTTTCACCTGCAAAGATATACAATGGGAAAAAAACATGAATAAGATTTGCATAATGTATATCCTTTAACAATATTATAATCTCAGTAGAAATAAATCACATTTATGTAGTATACACAGAACATAACACTCCAAGGAAATGCAATAATTGACCTAAAGTGCACGTGATTTTTTACAAAAACAGGAAAGCAGCCTCAGTTTAACCACCATATCCAGAAGAGCATCTTTTTAACTTATGGGTTAATGGTGTATCTTTTTTATAAAAAGTTTCATAATCAATTGCTAGCATTTTATTTAAGCACTAATTCAAAAGTTAAAAAAAAACATTGTTTCAATAGAAAAACTATGACAAAGTTCTACTATGCTAATATTACAATTGATCCTTAAATTGGCAACATGTTAGACAAGAGCAAAGTTAATGTTTCTGTCTAGGATTGCCAAGTGTGTTTTTTTTTTCTAGTTTTGATGAGTTTATGCAGTTCCACCTACTTAACCCACTACAGGATATTCACAAGAATTCAAAGTTGTTGATGCAGTTACAGTTCATTATTTTGCAGTTTCGTTATCCCGAAGGTGTGTTATTACAATGGTTTGTCATTCCAAAATTGAAGTAAGGTCAAGGTCATGGATATTCACAAGGATTCGGAGTTGCCGATTACGAGGACAAGATGGTAATGTCCAGAGCAAATTTATACCAGGCCCTGCTGTGTTCAAGGCCCATATTGTATGAATTCATATGTCAGTCACAGATCAAGATAATGAATCTAGAAAGTGCACACACACACACACACACACACACACAGAGACAAACACAAAGGAAATTATAAAGTACAAGTGTATGTTTGATAAGATGGCCCTCTCCAGGTCTGAAAATGTGTGATTTTTTCCAGAGAAACTGAATCTGATATCTAACCCTGAGGACAGAGCGATCCCTCCTTTGAGTTGAAATGATATCCCCCTACCCCCCTCCCCCAAAAAAGGGTAAATGTGCCAGGACAAGCTGATTGAATGTGATAAAAAGCAAATGAATACAGTGTAGAGAGGAACTGAAATAAAAAAAAGTTCACATCTTCTTTAGATTGTAAAAAAACAAAACATCAAAACTTCACACACAAAAAAACCTGCAGGAAATAAAAATATTAGTAAACCAGCAATTTCGGCAATAATGCTGATGCACTACTTTTTTGAGCATGCGCATTCTTGTATGAGTTTTGCTTGGATGTGTTGTATTAACTCTGAGGGCTCTTTGATAAATGTAAGAAACATGGTGCATAAATGGGGGGGGGGGGGGAGAATCCATGAAAACAGATTCCAACAAGAAGACATGTATGAAACGGCATAGATGCTTAGAATTTTTTTTTGTATAAAGAATTTCACAAAAAAAAAGGCATCTGCTCTCTTTCAAGACTTGTGGCACAATCTACTTTGCAAAAACAAAAAAAAAACAAAAACAAAACAAATAAAAGGAAAAGAGGTATGGGATGAACCTATTATTCCACTTTTGCAGATATTCTATTCTTATTCCTCCTTATTTTTCCTAGATCACAAAACCCATTCCAGATTTATTCCTAGGCATACCTTAACTGGGGTCACTGGAAAATGTAGGTTATCAACAAAGTCAAATTGCTTCAACAGGTTGAGAGTTGTGAATTTCTGACGTATAGCCAGATCTTCTTTCCAAATTATACAAATCAAGATTTCAGAAGGAATATAACAATCCTCTGAAGAGAGACAAAGCGGTTTCAGTTAACCTCAACATTAAAAAAAACCCAGAAATTATCATTCAAAACTGCAAAACAAAGCAAGGACACGCAGGTGTAGCTTCTTGTTCACACAACCACAACCGCAAGGAAATTGTAGGCAGGGAAACTGGCAAACCGCAGCGAGACGATGAAAGTCAAACTTCAGTGATTGAATCTGCTGATCGTATTCACCAGACCTTGTTCCTATTTCTGACGGAATTAAAACTGGCCAGGGGGGGGGGGGGCAGGAATCGCCCAACGCAACTTTCCCGTTCAAGAGAAATAAGGGTAAGCAGAGATCTCCATGACATGGGGGAAAGCAGTCTGAAAACTAATCAAAGGATTTCTTTTTTTTTCTCTCTCACTCTGGTGTTGTTAAGATGTAAAGACTACCTTCTGATTTAAACAGCTGGCGGCAACCTTATTCTGGTCACACCACATTTTAATGAAGAGTGCTTTACATTGCAAGCCGTATGGAATCGTTCGGTGACTTTCAGCAATGGGGTCATATTTTAGGGATTGTGGAGGGAAAATTATTCTTCTACTCCATCTTACTAGAAGTTGATGTTTCAAGTTTTAATGACATCTGATACTCTTTCAATACAGTAGGGATCGTATACTATTGGTAGAGATGAGGATTGGGCTTTTAACTTTTTGCCAGATACCAAGAAACCACTTATGAAATACTAGTAATACAGAGCATACCATTCCAAGATGAATTCAAAGTTTATTTGACGACAATCAGTGTTGGAATGCTCGAGACAGCTAAGAACAAAGTAAAACAAAGCAATCATAATAAAAGATGGGTCCCACCTTAACACCATCACTCTGTTTAGGATATCTCAGCCATTTCATAACCAATTTTCAGCAAATAAATGGTGAATTCCTTCTGGAATTACATGCTCTTTCATATTTCATAAGATGTTTCTCATTAACTCACCACGAAATGTTAGAAATGTGAAGTTAGGTCTTAACCAAAACTATACAATCCCTTTAAAGGGACTGTACAGTTCTGGTTGAGGTGAGGATTTAACTTTTAACGTTTTGCGAGATATTCAGAAACCACTCTATGAGATGTCAAAGAGCACGCAATTCTAAGGGGTATCAAAAGTTTATTTGATGAAAATCGGTTTTGAAATGGCTGAAATATCCACAAACAAGGTGAAACAAAGAGATCCTAATAAAAGGCGTGGCCTGTCACCTTTTATTATTATCACTCTTTTGGATATCTCAGCCATTTGAAAATAAATTTTCATCAAATAAACGTTGAATTCTTCTTAAAATTACATGCTCTTTCATATTTCATAAGAGGTTTCTCATTATCTCACTTAGGAATGTTATAAACCTGAATCCCCCCACAAACAAGGTGAAACAAAGAGATCCTAATAAAAGGCGTGGCCTGTCACCTTTTATTATTATCACTCTTTTGGATATCTCAGCCATTTGAAAATAAATTTTCATCAAATAAACGTTGAATTCTTCTTAAAATTACATGCTCTTTCATATTTCATAAGAGGTTTCTCATTATCTCACTTAGGAATGTTATAAACCTGAATCCCCCCCCCCCCTCAACCAGTACTGTACAGTCCCTTTAAGGTGTTTATCTATTACCTGTCATGCCATCTGGTACTTAGCGAGGGGCCGCAGAACCAGTTGTGGGGGGGGGGGGGGAGGCTACAGCTTAGGAATTGTTCCTCATAAGAATACAAATTTGATATGCAGTAACGTACTTCCAGCCAGCCTCAAATGTGGTCAAATGGAAAGTCTACATGTTCGCTTAATTTTCAGCAGAGAGATTCAATTCTGGCTAACCACACGAGTAAGAGGTGCACCTAGCCAAAGTCGAATGGTGAGAGACAGGATGTGACCACGCATCTCTTTCTCGACCAAAAAAAAAGAGTAGAATTTATTCATGACCAGTTTTGCTCTCTACTCGCAGATAGCCACAGACATGATACATACAAAACTACTCATGAACTCTTGATTACGTGGCTTGATTTCTTTCTTAGTGTAACATGATTCCACAAGAAATAAAGATAACATGCAAAACATAAACAACTAAAACTTCCTTAACTCACAAAGGTCGCATCATACAGCACCGATACCAAATATTCACCTAGTTTGGTGACACATTCTAAACCAAACTCTCTTCTCTTCTTTTTTTTTTTTGCACCCTGTTTTGGACACTGTTTTAAAGTTTTGCAAGCTCTGATAATTCCCACTATTAAATATGCAGTCAACTGTGCCTATGTCAATCTCGCACAATTACAAAGGTTACAATTTTCAGTCATACTACAACAAAGTACCTCAAGCATGCCCAAAAGTATATCATAAAATGAAATGACATTATGTAGGAAATAACAGTCTCATGTACCTACTGTAAAGAAAAAAATTGTCAAAAAGCGATTAGTAAGATTAGCAAAGATGTAGCAAATTAAGTCTTGGAATAAAATGTTCCTCATTAAAAAAAAAAAAAAAAAAACATAATCAAGATAATGGGTTGCAACACATAATGGTACATATATACAGGCAGTTCTAACTTTTGTCTATGGTTTATGCTACAAAGAAGTAAGAAAATACATATTTGGCAGAAACCTCAGTATTTACTTCTCTTTTGGAGGATGGTGGTGGTGGTGGTGGAAGTGGGTTTTTTTTCACATAAAGTATCAAAAGGAAGATGGAAAGTAAAGGCTGTTGTCCTTGAGTCCAATTCCTCACAAGACGGATGCAAATGGATTCCAAATAGACCCTAATTCAATTTTCTCTACATCCGAGCACTCTCGTGCTTTTTCTACTTACGGAACAAAAACAAGTGTTCGCATTTTAATTTGATGTGATTCTTAAGAATATTATTAACACAATCCAGTAATCTTCACATGAATCATGATTGCACAACACCAGTTTCATATGTGTGTGTGTGCACACATTATATCTATAAACATATAATATCTTCTTTTTTTTTGGGGGGGGGGGCAGAATAGAGATGATATATTGTAATACAAATATGTCTACACCTTGTTTCCCTAGATACAGTTATCTGGTGCTACTATGTTGAAAATTATGATATGATTCCATATTGCAATGACCAAACTAATCCAGTTATCTACAAGTGTACAGTAAATTTTAGCAAATTTGTTCCAAGAATGCCCCTATGTACGTATGTGAACTGCCCTTGAGGCCGTTCAGAACATGTTCCAATGTGTGTGTGAGAACGGGGCCCTTTCTCTCTCTCTCTCCTACAGCAGTGAGTCTACAAATAAGCTGTGAGGAGTGAAAGTATTGAGTGGTGTAGGCAGGAATCATCTCGCAAACTCAATAGCTGATCGATGCGGGGTAACCATGACGATGGCCTCTTGTTTACAATATCAGCCATCGCGGTGTGCCGATATATTGCACCTGTGTTTGATTTCCTCGCAGAGTAGTCGGGCGAATGTGGGGGGGGGAACGAGAGGATGAAATAGAAGTGGAGAAATAGAAACGTTACACCTGGTATCACTAATGCAATTAGGCAATTATAGGATGGAAAAGGTAGGGTAGACGTCATTGGTGGTGTTCTTGTGTGTGCGCACTTAGGTGGTAAGACAAAGCCGATTACTCGCATCAGCAAATTG
Source organism: Diadema antillarum (assembly GCA_030407125.1). Lineage (NCBI taxonomy): Eukaryota > Metazoa > Echinodermata > Echinoidea > Diadematoida > Diadematidae > Diadema > Diadema antillarum. The sequence continues at coordinate 282,275 of JASTSM010001600.1, forward strand.
GTGGGATGGACGGAAAATGCGCCTTACTTCTCTGGCAGCACAAAGAGCAGCAATAATAAGAAAAAGAAAAAGAGAGGAATTTCTTGTCATTTATTTGGCCCAAGGTTTCAGTATCATATGGCAGGACATCGTGTTGACATTTTGGGAGCGGAGGCAAGTTGGTTTTTTTTTTCTTTCTTTCTTTTGAATGCCACTAAGAGGATGGAATTACATACATGCGGGAGTGTAGATGGCAAATGATGTAAAAGGAGACCACTTGCACGTCTGCCAGCTTTACTGTCACTAAAGGGGTCGCAAAAAGGTTGACATTGCAAACAGAATTGATCGCACTACCTAGTTTACCACATTTCAGCACAATTCATGATCTATTCCTGAATAATCGACTTACATATAGCGTGTGTGTGTGTGTGTGTGTGTGTGTGTGTGTGTTACTCAATTGTGCTTTATAGAATACTTAAATCATTCATTTCTCATGGTTTGTTTTAATCCTGTTTTTTGACATAGGGAGCCTAATGTTCTAGAATTCTGAAATAAGCATTTCTGAAACACGTTGTCATTAATGATGAATATTCCAAGATAATAAATGTTCATTTAACAACTGTATAAATTCTTTAAATATAAAGAATATCACAGTATTTCCATTTCTAAGAGTGAGCTTGGAGAAATACAACAGAATTGAATCTCACAAAATTATCTTTCTGTGGGCCCATCACTCACACCAGGACGGTTCTTTCCACTGCATGTCATTCTTACATGATGTCCTACATTTGTATGAAATGTAGGCCTATGTAGTGCAGTTTTTGTATTATACATTGTTTTTGTTCTGGGTACTTATTTTTATGTGATAATCTTTAGAATGAGTGAGAAGAAATCATGGAAACTGGCACAGGAACAAACCATACCATCAAAGTGGGATATTTTGTTTTCTATTTTCAGCCAGGCTTGGGGGGGGGGGGGGGGGGGGGGGGAGGGGTGGGGTGCTGCTAGGGGCTGGGGTTGGAGTTGGGAAGAATCTTGGGGTAAAACCCTCTGGAAGTTATCAGTCTTCTCTGTTGATTTCTATTTCAACCGTATCCCCCCCTCCCCCCCCCACCCCCCTCCCTCCGTGAGGTTCAAGACACATCAGATCAAGTCCCTCTTGAAAACAGAAGTGGCAGGGGGACACACACACAGAAAACAATGCTGACCTACAGTTTTAACTCATTGGAGACTAGTCCCAAGTATATGTTATACACCAATATTTCGCATATTTCTTGAGTTAGGTATATTCGCGAGATTACAGACACACGAAAGTAATGACTCTGATCCCGATACAAACGTGACGCACACGTATACATTTTTCCGTTCAGTACAGTACTCCACGATCACGAATTTAACCACTCTCGAAATCGTTGAGAAGTCTGTATTTGCGAAAATGTAGACTCGCTAAATATATGGCGCAGGGGCAGATCCAGGAATTCCATAAAGGGGGGGGGGGGGCGCAAACAATGTTTCTGGTGCTACTTCTGGGTTTCATCTCATTTTTTTCTTTTTATTTCTTTTGTTTTAACAACAAATAAAGAGGGGGCGCACGCCCGTTGCACCCCACTCTGGATTGGCCACTGTGGCGTATACAGTACTCGGACAGGTGTCTATGGAAAATGCGTTTAATACCAAAATCAACTTGTCCTCAATGGGTTCAAATTTTCCAAATTCAAATTCAAATGAATTCATTAGGAATTTTCTGCATCAAATATATATTGCAAAAATGAAATACAGTCATTTCTTTTTGTTGACAAGACAATGGAACATACAGTGTGTACATTGTACATCCGAATACAAAACTGAGACATACAGATTAAAGAAAAGAATAAGAGAACACGTCAATTGGGAACCACTCGGGATAAAGAAAATCAAATGATCTGACTGAATTATGGCACATGTATTGGGAGTGTAAATGCAGAAGACTGTCTTCAAATAAGGTTTAACTCTTTATGTGCCATGTTCGCACGTCCGGCTCAGTCGACGGCGTGCCAACTTCGCATTTTCTTCTCAACAAACAAAGCCGCCAAAACCGATCGATAAATCACTAATCCCGCGGTACAATCAAAGCGTTTCTTGCGATTTTGTTCCTCTCACATACGGCTTGCATTCTATGTGGTGATTGACTATCAAACAGTGTTCCCAACTAGATTTGCGTGTACATTCAAAGTTTCTGTCACTATTTTATGTGCAAAAGTCATGCCTTTACAGCAATGTAGCAACTGGTTATTCAAAAGAAAAAAATGAAAATAGAATTGTTATACATTGTATATGGTAGCAAAGTTTGACATTCCTCTCCAACTTTGCTCACTATTATGTCCAGCTTAACAGAAATTTGTAGAAGTTATATAGATTGGAAAAACAGAATTCTTTCTCAAAGCATGACTACCTTCGTGTCTCAGAATAACGTGGCACACAGGGGGTTTTCACCATGGCACATAAAGAGTTAAAAGACTTGTGATGGTAACAGTAGACAGCAGAGAGTGCCTTCACTCTAAAAGGACTCACAGAATTTATCTCCACTAATCATAAAAAATGCTAGAGACACAAATGAGATGAAAATTCCTTCTCCACCATATCTGTGACCCATCGTTTGAAATCACAGTTAAACTTGTATATCACTCCTCCGCCAACCCCCAAGAGAATTAATCTTCTATGGGGGTGAAGATGAGTGGGAGTGACGATGAATTTTTTATTCACCAGAAATGATGTGACTGCCAACTGGTTTAAATAGAAATTTATATCTTTCATGATTCAGTCCTCTTTAACTTTTTAATACTAAGAAGCACAAAAAACATAAGCAAAAAAGAACTAAAAAAACAACAAAGCATGTTGTGACTTGTTGCATAGTATTAATGTACACAGATTTGTTCTATGGGTGTATCACAGGGTGGGGTAGCGCTATAAAGGTATGTATGATAAATTTATCTGTAAAGGCCCCAAAATTTTCAAAACAAGAAGATGACTAGATAGAAACCAGCAACTAAATATTATCTAAACTGCTTGTCACACAAATTCTGATATATATATATATATCGCAATATGGACTGAAGAAAGTATAACAACACATCTCCAATTTTCTAAACATGAAGTAAAAACATGGATAGTGCTGAGAGTGTTAGAAATAATATGACTATTTTGTGGACATCATGATATATGTGTGGCTGATTTCAACAGCCAAGTTTTACACACACAACCTTACATATAAACGAAACTACATTGTGTCTTTAGAAAGAGGGAGATATCAATACACTTATAATTATAAATACACACACACAAACACACACAAACAAATACAGGAAAGATATATAACCTGACAGACAAAAATACATCTAGATATAGATAGACATACATAATGTATACGCTGGATATTTCGCGAGGTTTTTATTTTCGCGAATTTCGCGAACTAGCTGCTGTTCGCGAAATTAAAGACACGCGAAAATATTGATTCTGATCCCGATATGGATGGGACGTATGCATGTACATTTTTCCGTTCAGTGCAGGATTCCACGATCGCGAAGTTAACCACTCGTGAAATAGTCAGGAATTCCTGATTCACAAAAATTTAGACTCGTGAAATATATGGCGTATACAGTATTGATATGATTATGAACATTATCAATTTATCATAATATTTTAAGTTTTGATATCAATAGCCTAAGGGGGGGGGGGGGGGACTAGAATTGTGACATATTGTGCTTACTTGGTATATGAAACTTGTTCCACTAGTCCTCGTAAATATGTAGCCCAGCAGCTTACAGGCACAAGTTTGGATTATATTGCTCATCAATTACAGTGACTTAGGAAAGGATACCAACTTTAAACACAATATTTATTTTGATAAGTGGTGAGCTATAAAAGGTGCTGCATGCTATTGGCATCTCTGATATGGTTCAGAAAGGAATCATTGACCAAAACAATAGGAAGTAGCTGTTGAATGCTTGAAAGAAAAAGAAATGAAAATTTTCAACTGATTGCATTTACCACTCAATTTTTCCAACACTGAGTTGTGTTAAAATACAGAATTTCAGAAATGGTCTAACATGGCATGCTGACAATTGTTCCTAGATGTCTTGATATCTTGAGATCTGATCTCTACATTAAATGCTTTAATAGAAGTTACATTTCCCTGGAAAGCTGCAATTCCTACGAGCTCTAAATTTTTACAAGTTTCCTTTATGTTTTCTCTGCAATTTTGCATCTAAAACATCAGCATATGACCTTTAGAGCAACACTTTTGCTGTACATTTCTTTTGTGAAATTTCAAGGAAGAAGGTATTCCTGTGCATGTTACATATGAAGAGTTTGTTCGCAAAAACCGATAAGTCCATATTTGCCAAATGGAGATATTTGCGATTAAAGGTCAAGAAAAATAAAGATGATAATAAGAAAATTTTTGCTTCTTTTGACCATAACTTCATAAACGTACCTTTATATATAGTGACCAATATATCATTTAAAAGGTATTATTTTGTACTTTATGACAGAGACCGTACTTCAAAATCTTCAAAAATGGACTTATCGAATTTTGCGAACAAACTCTTGATATTTTGGATACCAAATGTACTGCTGTATTTGAGAAGTATGAACACAGACTTAACTGAAACTCGTAGCAAGAGCATAATTCTTACAAATGTGAATATGCTTTATACTAAATGTTCATTTATCTATTCTTTATGCTTCTAAATTTACTAGAATACTGTACCATAATACTACTCAGTCAGAAAATTTAAACACATTTGGTTTGAATTGAGCCAACCACCAGAACATTAAAAATGACTGCTAAAAGATTAAAATGTGCACACACACACAAAAAAAAAGCCTCGGTGTATGGCTAGAAAGTCCTTGAGAGAGAGGTGATACTAATGGATATGTATGCCTTTGTGCTGCCATTTTTATTTGCTTTTTTGCTTGCAAAGTCCTTTTAGTCCTTACATAATGCATGTATTTCCCCCTGACAAACATCTATATGATTCACTCGTGCATTTAATAAAAGAGGAGAGGAAAAAAATAACACCAAGAGGCAAAAAGGCTTCCGTGCATCAAACTAAGGGTGTGGCCACTGCTCAAAATGATGAAATTCCTGCAGTAGGCCCCATTTGATTTTTCAAGATTATCACGTGCATTCCTAGCTACTGAGAGAAATCAATTAAATCAAGTGACTGCATATTGAAAATTTTCGGTCATCTGCGTAACTGCCCTTCCACGCGGAAGCTACAACATGTAAAATGTGTGAAAAATCAACACATCTTTCAACAAAATCTGCCATAACTTTTAAACCATTAAAGTGGCACAAAATTGGGGTGCCCAGATACTGAAAGTGCACACTTCAGAGATTACATTATGTGTACATATCATTATTGTACGATTTGTAGCAGTGACGCACTTTTGATCAGAAAAGGAACTTATTAGTCAACTGGTCTATGGCGAGCAGTCCAAATTTGGCCAATTTGAGCATATTTTGCCATCTTGCAATTTTTCTACATGAGATATCTCGGGAATGGAAGGTCCTACAAACTTGGGGTGTTCAATTTCAAGAAAGCAGAAATTCTGCCAATTTCCGTGATATAAGAATCTGCTTCATTGGCTGAGCAGTACTGACGCACTTTTGCAATATAGTAAGACTTCCAAATCACAACTGCTGGCATAGGGAATGTGTGCAACCTATACAGAGCTATCAATCATGAGGGTTCGTTCTGTGTATAACTCAGATTTTCTTTGCGAATTAGGGCAAAAGTCTCCAATTCTCTTCATTTTTATTTTTGTACTGTGTGCAGGCTTTTTTCTTATATGTAGTGTCAATTACTCTTGATGTTTTCAGTAACCACTAACTACATTTACTCCATCAACACTACGTGATGTAGATTTCTACCTTTGGTCTATCCCACTCAGATCACACATTCTACCATACTCATCCTGAGATCATACAGCTATCCAAGCCTATACATCCTCCAACCACAGATCTTCTTTCTACAGTAACATCTATCTACCACAAATGTCTCCCACCCTAAGCAGTACTGGCCCCTACCTTCAGTGGTATCACTCCCTGATCCCAAAGTGGTATTGCCCCCTCCCAGAGTGGCATTACCCCTTTCCCAAGTAGTATTGTCCCCTTCCCCAAATAGTATTACCTACCTCCCCAAGTGGTACTGCCCTCTCCCCCAAGCAGCATTACCCTCTCCCCAAACAGTGTTGCCTCCCGATCCCCATGTGGTATTACCCACCTCCCCAAGAGGTATTAGTCACTTACCCCAGTAGTATAACCCACGTCCCCAAGTGGTATACCCACATCCCCAAGTGGTATATCCCACCTCCATAAGTGGTATAACCCACCTTCCCAAGTGGTATAACCCACCTCCCCAAGTGGTATAACCCACCTTCCCAAGTGGTATTACCCCTCTAAACTTACCCATCAAGTTGCTGAGATCCAGTCGGGGGCTGGGCGGTCCCTGGATGCTGCTCATGGCGGAGGACGAAGAGGAGGTGGAGTTTGGGGCGGGGCCGTTGCTCGTCTGCACCTGCAGCTTGCGCTGCTGGGCCTGGTGTCGCGGGCTGCGCCGCGCGCTTGGCTGCTTCGGCCGGGAAGGCTGGCGACGCACCGACGCCAACCAGCGCTCCAGCTGCTCAGCGGAGGAGTGGGAGACCACGTAGTCCTCCAGAAATTGGGGGTTCTCCGAGAGGTAGTGGCGGATGTGTTCCTGGACAATGTGCTCTGTGTCAGTGAGAACCACAGATACCATGACAAGTTAACACCTCCATCAAATGAGCGTAATTACAAGAATTCCTCATAAAACTTCACAGGTGAAATTAATGATGATAATGACAACATTAATTCCTAAAGGGCAGACGCTATGCATATAATCTTCTATGCTGCAAGAGCTCCTGATATACTTGATAATTACACATGGTTAAAAAGCAACAAAAAAAAGTGTTTTGAGTCTTGATCTAAAGACTGCTACGGTTGGGGATTTCCTGATTTCTAATGGTAAGTTATTCCACAGTTTGGGAGCTGCATAGTTATATATATGCTCATCTTCTAGTGTTACTTTTATTTACATGTTAGGATTAATAGAAGATGAGTGTCTTTTGTACAATTAGACCTTGTTTTGTTTACACAAGTTTGTTTTACACTGCGCACTGAGAATAGAAACCTGAAAAGATTGTAACAATCAAAGAAAAAGCGAGATAACATACTGCACTCAATATCCCCATGTAGAATTATGCTTTCATAAACTCAATACAAGTTGAAAGATGTTCCCACCTCACACTGTTATATTATATATCATCAGACAATTAAAAGGTGATAAGAGATTAGACTTGGCAGCACTATTAATAACAAATAGATGATGAGTTCACATAATGATGAAGAAATAAAACAATTAATGCACTGAACAGAAATTTGTAAAAAGCTTACAACACACAACAAGTTCTCTTAAGGTTTGTATGTTGGAGGATCTTGTTTTGTTGCTTTGCGGTCCATCACATAGGTATCTTCCTAGAATAGATGTAGATTACAGGGGTGGATCCAGGAATTCCATAAAGAGGGGGTGTGTTTACAAAATTAAAGGGGGAGCATGCACCCCTCCCCCCATTTTTTTTCTTTGTTTTTCTCTTGTTTCAACAAGAAATAAAAGGGGGGCGTGCGCCCAGTGCGGTCCTCCCTGGATCCGCCACTGGATTATTTCTACAACCACATGCAATCATGCATGAAAGATTTTGGACTGCTATTCAACAAAGCTAAAAACATGCAGCTACAACTATGAGACAGGAAAGGACACGATATACATTAAGTAGAGGAAAGACGGGCTCCTATAAAATAAAATATCTTACGGTTTGAATGTCATATTCAGCATAAGACAGTTATAGACTTGTCAATGAGTATAAAAGAGATTTAAAGAAATGATCATTTATTTTCATCTAGGGCTACAGGAAGATGTCTTCTCAGTATTCAAAGACAGTGTGTGGAAGTGCACAAATGAATTGAGTTTTTTGTTTCTTTGTTTTTTTTCACTACAGAAGCTGAATGTGATGTGGTATGAATATTCATATACACACCATTCTAATGCTGGTCTCTGTCGACACACACTTAAGATAAAGACGTAGTAGAAGTAGAAAAGAGTTCACAAGAAGACTGAAGCCAACGTAATTGGGGAAAAAAAGATAATTTTCTCTAAATTTAGCATGCTTTCCTCTCTTCTTCGAGTGTCTCATTTCACCCTGGATGCTATCAACCGAAGCGAGTGCGACAGGTTGTTTAGCACGCTCCGTGTTTCGAGCCTCGTCGGTTCTCCCCTAAACGGTCTTCATCCATGCCATATCACCTCTCACGCCGCCCACGCATGCAATCAGGCGACAGACCTACCCGTCCATCAAGCCAGCGTTTGCAGCCACAGACCTTGCGTGCCTACCCCTTTGGGTCAGACTTGAATTTGAGTTGCCCCAAATCAGCAACTTATCACTTCAATGAAGTTTATCAATTGGGACAACCCTCAGAAGGCCTGATGCAAGGACATATGTCACCTCTTCTGCTTTCAAGTTAATGTTCAATGTCATATTTAAGTCATCCCCTACCAAATTTTTGTACAAGACACCTAGGTTAGTATTCAATTCACAACTGAGAAAAAGGAAAATTTTGCTTAGTATCTGGCTTGGCTATTAATCAAGTAGTTGGTGTATTCCATATTCAAGACATTTCTTAGATCTTTACTTAGGCAAGTGACAGCAAAGTAAAGAAAAGAAAAAATCAAGCAGAGTTGTGATGTCACTCACATCGGCTGAGCCGACAATTCTGTGCAAGAGTTCTCTGTGGCTATAAGCATGTTATCCAAAAAATGGCGTAGTCGCTCTGTGCGGTGAATTTCTATGGGTTTTGTGTGCATGCCGTGTAGTTAGAACTCCGACGAATGATTGAGATGATGATTGGAGTGCCATCATCCATTTGTTGAAAGCATCCCGTGGTATAAAACATACGGGCAGACCCTATCAACTGATGAGATTTGATGAGTTGTGTTGCTCTATTAAGGTGAGATCTTCTGTGCTATGAGTTGGGTTATGTGTTGCATTCCTTCATGATTTTATAGCGATACATTATATTTGATTGGTTCAGTTTTAAGATATTTAAGAAGAGCTGTCGATCCTATATGGTGATAAGTAAGATGATGGCTAATTTCTTGATGGTGACTGTGATGATGAAAAATAATGGAGCTATTTCTACAAACCCGTCAAGAGGCAACAAATTTGCATCTAAGAGTAAGTTACAAATAGTTTTGATAGATATAGGTAGATAAACAGATAGATAGATATGAATAGATAGATAGATAGATCAGATAGATAAAAGATAGATAGATAGATACATACATACATAGATACATAGATCTACAGATAGATCTATGGATAGATGAATAGATAGACAGATAGACAGAAGATAGATAGATAAATAGATACATAGATAGATCTATAGATAGATCTATAGATAGATAGATAGATAGATAGATAGATAGATAGATACAGCTGTAGATAGATAGATAGATAGACAGATAGATAGATACAGAGAGAGAGAGAGAGAGAGAAAGAGAGATAAATAGATCTATAGATAGACAGATGAATAGATAGACATATAGATGGATAGATCAACAGATGAATAGATAGATTAGATAGATAGATGGATTGATATCTGTGACCTTTTACTGGTTGTTGTTTCACAGCTTTATACTGTGCCTGGAATGATAAAATCCCCTCTAACAAACTGGATGGGAATAAGCCAACATAGCTATTTCTGAAACTGGATTGCACCAGAGAGATTGCAAGTGTTCAAGTACAAGCAACAGCGTAGTATTTGTCTCCCGAAGAAATCCCAGATCTGTCATATCTGGAGGCAAGTTAGTATTATACAGACCTGCAGACCGTACACGTAAGACAGGTTGACAAGTCTCTTGACAAGTCTCCACACTGTTCATAAGCCGCACCTTGGAATTGTTTGGCAGTCCATGCCAATCTCCGTTCCACCTGTGCTTTTTAATTACACCGGACTCGTTTATTTTCTTTCCCTCGCCAGTTCTCGCACCCCCTGGGTATACGTGGACGGTGTGTTTGTACAAGATTTTACCATCTTTCCTTCTCTTTTTATTCTTCATCACAAATAGAAATGCAGTGTCAAAACAAGATGCTGTGATTGGACTACAAACTGTCATCATATTTTTATGGCCTCTAGACAAAAAAAAAATAGAGAAGACAAAACAAGGGGTCTGTTATGCCTCATGTCGAGCTGATCAGCGCAGTCTGAACTAGAAATTTCTCTCAGAAGAAGACTGAAAACTGGCATCAAAGAAGTGTCTACACTTCTGCAATGCAAGAAAGAAGAATAACACTGTTATATCATTGCTAGGGTGACAAGACCTTGTATCTGAAATTTTGGTGGAAATGACTTTTATTGGATTAATGGTCAAATAATCGGTTAAGTGATGTCCTGTCCAAATCCTAACTGTCTTAAATAACCCAAAAATGAAGCCACCACGGCATGTCAAAGGAAAGGCTATCCCATTCGCTATAGTGCTTTGGCCGCCACGTTTTTTGGCTCTCCTGAACATTTGACATTTTGTAGATACGAGGTCTTGTCGCCCCAGTATAATTATACTTCTATCAATTTTTCTATGATGACCTGAATTTCAAGCATACACTGTATATATCTTCTTCTTTTTTTACTGCCATGACCTGAATTTCTATTGCACTCAGAGTTAAGCACCTTCTAATACCAAACAAGCTATAGAAAACTCCCACTAACTGTCAAGTAACAGGAGATATGTATGAGAGCCCACAAATTTGTTGCCTCCAAAAAGCATAATTTTCATCCGCCGCCATAAGAAGAACGGGGCAATCATTTTATGCTCTGGCATGTACATGCCTTCGTTCCCTACTTGCAGAAGACTCCTGGAGACATACCCTTATACAAATCTGTAAAGCATGCCTCGCAAGCTTGCCGCAAGCTTGCGGATTAGCTTGCCACAAGCTTGCGGGCCAGATCTTGGCAAGCTTGCGGCAAGCTTGCGGCAAGCTTGCGGCAAGCTTGCAGCAAGCTTGCAGGGTTCCAAATATTTAAATGAGCTGCCGAAAATTTGCATACTAGCTTGCTGCAACCTTGCAGGGCTAGCTCACATACCTGCAAGCTTGCACAAAGTTTTTAGCTTGCCGCAAGCTTGCCGGCCAGCTCACTGCAAGCTTGCGGGCCAGCCTGTGGCAAGCTTGCAGCAAGCTTGCAGCAAGCTTGCAGGGTTCCAAATATTTAAATGAGCTGCTGCAAATTTGCATACTAGCTTGCTGCAACCTTGCAGGGCTAGCTCACATACCTGCAAGCTTGCACAAAGTTTTAGCTTGCCGCAAGCTTGCTGGCTAGCTCGCTGCAAGCTTGCGGGCCAGTCTGTGGCAAGCTTGCGGCAAGCTTGCAGGGTTCCAAATATTCAAATGAGCAGCCGCAACCTAACATGCTAGCTTGCTGCAACCTTCCAGGGCTAGCTGACCTGCAAGCTGGCACAAAGTTTGAAACCTTGCATATTAGCTTGCCGCAACCTTGCAGGGCTACTGGTAGCTGACCTGCAAATTTGCAGCCTTGTGTATTGACTTCTGGCAACCTTGCAGGGCTAGCTGACCTGCAAGCTTGCAGGGAGTTTGCAACCTTGTGTGCTATGCCACAAGTTCGCGGAATGCTTGTCGCAAGCCTTTGCAAGCTTAGTTTTTTAAAGAAATTAAGAAATTTGATTACTATAGAGCGCTCGCACAGGAGACCCGTTCGAGCACTTGAAGAGTTTGTTCGCAAAAACCGATAAGTCCATTTTTGAAGATTTTGAAGTACGGTTTCTGTTATAAAGTACAAATTATACCCTTAAAATGATGTATTGGTCCTTACATATAAAGGTACATTTTTGAAGTTACGGTCAAAAGAAGCAAAAATTTCCTTATTATTCTCTTTATTTTTCTTGACCTTTAATCGCAAATATCTCCATTTGGTAAATATGGACTTATCGGTTTTTGCGAACAACTCTTCACATACATTGTATCCCCTGAACCAATCTCCCATTCCCCATCTGGATTACTTTAGGCCAGAATGTTGTATAATATGGCAACTGTCGCAGGATACAATAAAATCTGACGAGAAATGAGGCTGGTATATAGCACATACAAGGAATATAACATGTCATCCTATAAAAGTTTGAACAATGAGAGCACTGGCAGTGAACATTTTTGTTACCTAGAATAACTCCCCATAAACCTCAATAGCAAGTTTGAACAAAATTCAACAAGAAATGTGGCTGATAGAGCATGCACAAGAAATGTGACTGGCATCTAAGTTGGAGCACTGAGGGCACCACCACCACAAGCTGTTGTGTCCTACATGTACATGTACAATGATCATTCGTTTACCGATCCTTAGCAAGTCTGAATAATTAAATCCCATAAGAATTGAGGTTACATGTAGTACCATACAGCACATACAAGAAATATGACATATCCTTAAAAGTTGGAACAATGAGGACGCTGTCAATGAAAACTTTTGTTACCGGTACCTAGAATAACCCCCCACAAAACCTCCATAGCAAGCCTGAATAAAATCTGACAAGAAATGTCGCTTCTAAATAGCTTACGAATAGAGCATATACAAGATATGTGACATGGCCTCCAAGTCGGAACACTGAAGGCGCTGTCACCACAAACTGTTATGTGTCCTTCATGTACAATGTAGATTGACCACCCGCACCTCCTTTAAAATAGCAAGTCTGAGTAAAATCCAGTGAGTAACGATCAAGTCATTGCATAAATATTTAAGCATTTTTGCAAATTTTGACATGGTCAGGGTGACCTTTGAACCTGTAAAAGCTAGAACAGTGAGGGCAGCATTATCAATACACTGTAGGTATAGGTGTATAGATTTGACTATGATACCTTTACATACCAAATTTGAAAAAAATCGGTCGAGAAACAAGGCCAGCATCACACACACAAGCAGACCCTGTTGAATTTACCTTTTCATGTATAAAGACGGAACAAGCGAGGGCACCACCACCAAAAACAATAGGCACCTTGATTTCACTATGATGCACCTTTTTGCCAAATTTGAAGAAAATCTAATAAGAAATGTGGCTGATAGAGCACACACAAGAAATGTGACATGGCATCCAAGTCGGAACACTGAGGGCGCCATCACCACAAACTGTTGTGTCCTTCATGTAGAATGACCACCCATACACCTCCTTAGCAAGTCTGAATAAAATCCGTTGAGTAACAATCAAGTTATTGCATATATAAGCACATTTGCAAATTTTGACATGATCAGGGTGACCTTTGACCCTGTAAAAGATGGAACAGTGAGGGCAGCATTATCAATAGGTATACACGTAGGTGTATAGATTTGACTATGATACATTAATACATAGGCCTACCAAATTTGAAAAAAAAAAATCGGTCAAGAAACAAGGCCAGCGTACGTTGCACACACAAGCAGACCCTGTTTCATAAATTGACCTTATTTTCATGTATAAAGACAGAACAAGCGAGGGCGCCATCACCAGAAACAACAGACATCTTCGTTGTACCATAATACACCTTCATGCCAAATTTGAAGATGATCTACGAAGAACTGCAGCCAGTAGAGCGCTCTCACAAGAAAATCTCTGTGGCGGACGCGGATGCAGCGGACGCAGCGGTGCAACGAGGCCAAATCCATAGTATCCTCCGAACTCTGTTCGGGGGATACAATTAGGAAATTTAATTGAAATTTGCACAAAAGTGAAACATAAAAAAAAAGGATGAAGTATAAATAATACACTCAAATCTGTTATACATTCATTTATTTTACTATTAAAAAAAAAAGAGGTATGCAGAATGTACCGGTATTGAGTTATATGTAACAATAAAAATACCTGTTAATACACACACAAATTACAATGGGTGGGACTGTATTGCACATTAAGGGGAAGTTACTATGATTACTTTGTTAAAATGTGTAGATTATTGAGGTTTATGGGGAATGAAAATATGGTGAAGTTATTCAGCATGTTAATGCATGCAGTTAGTTATAATAGTATTAATCAATTTCATACCTTTAACAGAATTATTGTCCTTAAATCTAAGCTGCACACAGAAACAGTCAAACCGCCATTTTGAATTTCAGAGTGAACAAAGTAACTTTCTTTTTTGTAACTGAGAGGGCACCAGGCAATTTTCTCTATCAATTAACCTATAAGCTTGCGACAAGCTTGCGACAAGCTTGCAAAGATTTTGATTGTGGCCATACAGTTGCAGTAAGCTTGCGGTAAGGTTGCAGAATTTGCTCTAACAATTTACCCACAAGCTTTAGCTTGGGACAAGCTCACGAAGATTTTGACTGCATTTTGCATGCTTGCGAAGTTCTAACCCGCAAGCTTGCAGCAAGCATGCAAAGATTTTGATCACAGTTCACAAGCTTAACTAAGCTTGAGGAGTTTTCTTTAACAACCTGCAAGCTTGCGACAAGCTCACAGAAATTCTGATAATGGCCTGCAAGCTTGTGGTAAGCTTGCGGAGATTTCTGCATTACTTGCAAGCTTACGGCCAGCTTGCAGAGCTGTTAGTTGTCTCACCGCAAGCTTGTCATAAGCTTGCACAGCTTTCATATGGTCTTGCAAACTTATCTGCAAGCTTGCGACACAATCTGCAAGCTTGCGATTATTTTTGCAATCATATCTACGACCTTGCAATCGTCCACAAGCTAATGGTAAGTTGCTGCAAGCTTACCGCAAGCTTGCAGCAAGCTTACCAGGGGATGCCAAGTTTGTATCATGCTTGCAGTAAGATGGCAATAAGCATGCGCAAGCTTGCACTCTTTAATACAAGCTAATTAAGGTTGCTGCAAGCTTACCGCAAGCTTGCTGCAAGCTTGCCGCAACCTAAGATTTTTATAAGGGTATACTGTGTTTATGGCTGATGATTTACTGTGCTGTTCTCTCATCTCCTTTTTTTTCCGACTTATCATTTCCTAAAAAGCTCTGATCCATTACACCTTTCCTAT
The DNA here is from genome assembly GCA_030407125.1 of Diadema antillarum. NCBI lineage: Eukaryota > Metazoa > Echinodermata > Echinoidea > Diadematoida > Diadematidae > Diadema > Diadema antillarum. The sequence continues at coordinate 297,333 of JASTSM010001600.1, forward strand.
CCCCCCCCCCCCCACCAGGGCAATCATGCTAAGTTGTGGCTAAAAGTTCAGCATTTACCTCTCATCCACATCACCTGATTGATTTATACTGTGCTCTTCCACAGCTGCTACTTCCCAATAATTCAAATCAAAAGGCGACATTTTCACTACGTATAAACAGAACATCTTCTTCTATTCCCAAAAGCCTATAAAAATACTTAAATTGCAGAGCTTGCCAGCAACAATGGCATAAATATAAAGATATTTTTGGATGACTAGTTCGTTTTTTCTTGTTGGTCATTTCTGGAAAAACATGTTAAAAGTCAGCATCCCTGCATAGAGAGAGCAGTGCAAGAAACACACACACTGAAAAAATACAACTAATCTTCTATCAGCGTGTAAAGAAAAAACAAGACAAATCACCTACAAAAAGTCATCATAATGAGGTTTATAGAGTACAGTGTGCTTCATACTGAGCCTGTGGTTACCTCTCAACATGTGTAATTACGTATCATCAAATTCTAAAGTAAGAGTGGTGTGTTCTGTATTGTATGTCGGATCAATTTGTTAGTTTAATTTTCCTACATGTGGGAAAGCTATCTAAGATACATTGTGTAAATGGATTCCTATACTGGTCCAGGATTAGCAGCTAGCAAAATACAATATTTACTCGTGAAAATCCAATCTGAACTGACTTGCAATCATAAAAGAAAAGAGCAAATTAGGGCAAAAATCAGGAAGACCCGAGTGATTCAGTATTAGGAGATGATACCGAGCAATGACAACGAAAGAAAGTGAGAGCAAAAAGGGGAGAAAAAAATAGAGCTCAGAAGAGCAGGTAAACTAACACAATGATCTATTTTTGTGTTAATACTTGGGAAAAAAAGACATAAAATTTGAACGAGAGTGAAGAAAGAAGAAGATGAAGAGGCAGAAATGGAGAGAGAGAGAGTGAGAAGGGAGGGAGAGAATGGGCTAAATTGGCCTACTGCAGATGTGGATAGTGTTGCCAATTTTGCGCTTTGCTGAGCTGACTTGACAACAAAGCACACAGATTTTTTTTTTTTTCAGGGAAATCTAAAATTATGTTCAGAAATGTAATTGTGCTATCATCCACAAATTTGTAGGAAAATGAAGTTCACTAAAATTGGCCAAGTGCAAAAAAAAAAATGTGATCATGTGGAAGTTTTACAATGCTCTCTACCTGGAGTCATTTTTACTGCCGCTATTTTACTCCATTGGCTCGCCACTATTGGACAAGCAGTTTTTAGCAGTTTTTAGCAGTTTTTTTTTTTTACATTTTATATTCTTCATATATATCTAACAGGGAAAATGGAGATCTTGTAGAAAGAAATGCAGAGTTTGCTGCTTCTTTAATCTATAAATGCAAATATCACATTTTTATCATTATTACCTCATCTGTATTGATATAAATTTGAGTAACATTATATTATTACTTTTATTTTCAAAATGTACATTACAGCAATACAAAATATACAGTCTATGGAAAAATCATGTTTAGATTTTTGTAATACACTTTAGTAGAAGCACACAGTCACATACATATGTGGTACTTTGGTTCATCAAAGGTGGAATTCCTCTGCAAACTGGCTAACATTTCATAGAAGAAGATTGAAAATAAAGTCATATCCCATCATTTTTATACTAAAGCTGCATACATGTAGAGGAATTAAATTCTACCATGGTGAAACAAATGTGTGCTTGTGCAACCATGAGTGAATAAATGTACTGTTTTAAGTGGCGTGAAAGGGCTGGTATAGTACTGGTTGAGGTAAGGATTCAGCTTTTAACTTTTGCAAGATACTTAGAAACCACTCAATGGAATGTTAAAGAGCATATGATTCTAAGAGGAATTCAAAGTTTATTTGATGAAGACCAGTTTTTAAGTGGCTGAGATATCAAAAAACAAAGTATAACAAAGTGATCCTAATAAAAGTATGGTCCCACCTTTTATCAGGATCACTTTGTTTTGGATATCTCAGCCATTTCAAAACCAATTTTCATCAAATAAACTTTGAATTCCTCTTAGAATTGTATGCTCTTTCATATTTCATAAGAGGTTCTCACTACCTCAAAAAATCATCATCAAAAAATGTTGGAAACCTGAAGCCCCATCTCATCTGAAACTATACCATCCCTTTAATTACTAAAAGCAAAACAAAAGGGATACACAGGAGAAAAACAAACTGGACACACATTGAAGAAGATGGTCAAATGGTCAACACACACTACTACCGATAGTGACCAAGGCACAAACATATAAAGTCTCTTTCTCTTCTAAACACTTCAGTGACACGAAGTATAGGGGATCTCACCTGGTATATTTCCGTACTGGTCAGTCACGCAGTGTGAGTGACCCGTCCGATTGTGCTTGGCGTAGCCGTTGCCTTGCGTTGAAAGACCTGAGGTGTGCAAGCAAAGAGGTCAAAAGATGACATCAAAATTTTCTTTCAAACCATTTCCTGACACAAGTGATGCAAATTAAGACAAACCAATGCATATGTGTACATCAACAAGGGAAATACATCTCCAAGACATTTTCCTTGATATCACTTGATATATCTCTTAATACAACAGATGAAATATAGTTGTCCACAGTAATGGCAGAATTACTGGCTGAGTTCCACTTCACTTCAATATGCCTAATTACGATATCTCTAATATGTCTAATTGAATATACGCATCTCTTGATATAGGTGAAATATAGTTGTCCACAGTAATGACAGAATTACTGGTTGAATTTCATTTCACTTCAATATGTCTTATTAAAATACATCAGTCAGTGAAAAAAAAGACTTTGCACTCTTCAATTTAAAGTCATTTCAAACATGCAGTAACTCAGCATGTTCCAAAATTAACTCGCAAACTTCACATACTATGAAAAAAAAATGTACAAGAGCAGACTTTATGAATATGTGCTTTATGAACAGTCATGGGACGTCTACTGAAAATACACAGAATTTGTTGCATTTTGTTCTTGTAAATATTTTTCAACCATTTTGTTTGCCTTCTTACATTTGAAGGTGACATCTAACACTGGCTACATCTAATAGGCACATTACCTTCGAAACATTTTAGTCATTTAGAAATGCTCTCAAGCCTACCTACTAAAATGTTGAAAAAAAAAGAAAGAAATGGCAATGACATATAAAGAACATGCAGGAAATTTAAAACACGAAAAAAGAAAGCTGTTTCTGTGATAATGATTTGCCATTTTCATTATATACTGCACAGCCTATTAGCAAATAATGATTTAAAATTTTCATTTTGCCAGGTGTTTATAAAACCATTAAAGTGCACTTTTTCTCATGGGCGAACAAACTCTAATAGATGCAGCATATTTACCTTAGAAAAAAAAAGTATTAAATTAACTTTGTGAAGCGAGAATAATGGTGAAATACATAGAAAACATTTCTCATCATGTATTGTTCCATTACTCTGACGCAATGACAATTGACGATGCTCGTCCTCTGGTCGCAGTTACATCCAAGGATGAATCCCACTCATTTCCGGTATCCTAGCAACCCAAATAGTTTCTCACACATTTGCACCGAGACAAAACGAAAACATCACCCTGTGAATAACTGCACATTAACTTTCTGTTTTTTTACGGGAGGATTGAGAGATAGCAAATAAGTGATGTTTTACAATGGCAAGGTCCCATGACACTCTCTACCTTCTACCACATTCTGATGTGGGCATTCTCACTGCTATCTTGAATTAACCCATTGAGGACCGACCGATTTTGTTACAACACACATTTCCCATAGACACCTGCCCGTGTATACTCAGGACTCGTTCTCGATGGGTTAATCAAGAGAAAAAACACTGTCACATGAGTGAACTTGTACTTGTGATCTGAAAATATGTTTTCATCTTAGCAACACAACACCCTCGTAGAAAGAAAAAGACCATGTTTCATGTACAGCTGTTCATAATTCCTTATCATCAGGGAGTAAAAGATGATAGTACATTTATAACTATCATAATCCATTTATAATTCAGTACATTCTATAATACTCTTGGGAGTATTATTCTTGAAATATAATTCTGTCCAATGGGAAACCTCTGCAGAGGTTCAATCCATGTTTTTGACTGAAATTATGAATTATAAAGCCACAACATACATCTTCTCAAAAGAAATACGCACGATCAAGAAAAATCTAATTTTATGAAACATGTACACAGAAATAAAGATTACATACAACAATGCTTGATTCATAAACTAGTACCAATCACCCTGTATTAAACACCAAACCATACCATGTTCCGGAGCACTGTACATATTTCACAAAAAAAAAAAATAAAAAAAAGTGGGGGAGACATTTGATTATGTGATGGAGTTGCTCTGTTTTAAAGTGTTACAATGATACCAGAATTGTCTTTAACAAGGGGAAAAACACATATTTCTGATGAAAGAAAACTAAAGATTGATTGTTTAATAGTTATACTTCTTTTGCATTAACCAAAGAGGAAAGGCAAAAGTTGTACTATTATGATGAAAGTCGGGGGGGGGGGGGGGGGGGGGGGGGGGGGGAGGGGGGAGGGGTATGTCACATTGCTTGCCATAGCTGATTTTATATTTCACACACACATAAAGTACACATGGGCAACAACGCATCCAAGACTGATTCCAATCGATGAACTGCCTATCAACTGACATGAGACCCCTATCACATGTTACATATTTGCCCTAAAAAATGTCAATATTGCTATTTCTCCTTCATCATGACAACATTGGGTATTCAACCCTTGCTGACTCATCCATTTGATTTAATTCTTTGTGTATTTAGTGCCAATTGGCTTGCCCCCCCCCCCACACTTTCTTTTTTTTCTGCATCATACAAAGGAATACATAAGGTGTCACCACTTTGGGCCCCCCCCCCCACTTTTTTAAACCGAAAGTGCGTAAGTGGCACTCAAAAGAAAAGATAGATTCTTGAAGTGTGAGCGCGGTAAGGTTATGTTTTTGTGTTGAAGACTTTTTTTTTTTTTGCTTGTCAACTGAAGAACCCCGGAAGTGGAATGAGAAAGATGTTTTGGGGTTTTTTTTTTGCTTGTTAGCTCATGAAACCCGGAAGTGGCCCCCCCCCCCTCCCCCCCCCCCCCCCCCCCCCCCCCACACACACACACACACTCATGAAAACATTTGTGATGATTTGAAAAAAGCAATTAATTTCATCTTTACTAACTATTTCTTAAGTGATAATCTCAACAATTTTAAAGTAAAAGAAAAAAATCTTCACAGATACAGTCCAGTGCCCCTAATACTCTTTGGTGTGGAGGCATGAATATGTGACCCGCTACAACAAAATGATCCTAAAGTCGGGCGAGGTCGATTATTTGAAAATTGCATGATATAATCCCCTAATCTCTCTGCTTTACATTGATATATAACACATTCTATAAAAATAATCTGCTGCGGAGATATCAATGTTTAAAAGAGAGCATGATGAGACGTCTGGAAAATCACTGTTTCGAGAAAAGCGCCCTAAAAGTCTTCCTTTCTACGCAATCGCGATCAAGGGACACGCAAGTCAGTTTTCACCTCTGGACAATAGAAGGTAAGCCCTAGCAACCCCCCGAAGAGTTCAGTCAAGCACATCAGCGTCGGCGGTCTCCTCACCAACCAATCAGTGACCAGGATGTGAGAAGCGGCTGAGCATAGCGCACCCCGCCCGCACGCACCAGTCGACTGGGCAGTGTGCGAGCTTCACGCTTCGGTTAGCAGCAAGCAGCAAACTGACCAATGAGATCACTCTGGTCGTTGTTAGGGGTGGAACCTATCTGTGGCGTTCAATCCAAATTTTCGAACCAGTTTCTGCTTCGTTGAAACGCCAAAAAACATGGCTCAGAAAAACGCTATTTTTTTATCTTTCCTTTGATCATTTTGCTTTAAAATTTCGACAGATGATAGAAGACATGTTGGACTCCAATAATATATAAAAATCAGAAAATCGTAAGTTTTGGCCAATTTTAATGCTCTGACTCCAAACTCAATTTTCACGGCTTCGACCGTGCGCGACTTTATAGGACCTTTTTGTTGTAGCGGGTCACATATGACTGACTTCAAAATGCAGTCTATGCATCTGCCAGTTCAAAACAGTACTGGCTTCACTATCACATCGCACCATGCCCTTAATTGCCCCAAAATTACCGTCCCTATCTTAAATCTCGTACAAACATGATAAATTGGCTCCCAGCTGCCTATTGTTCTGACAGAATAGAACCCAGCATCATTATTTGATCAACATTTCTCTACCTGACAGTGTAAAGCTGTGAGAATTAATAAATATGTATCCATACATCATAATGACGCTGCTTTAGTGCATAACCCAACTCCTACCCAATCCCTGCCTAAGACTCAAGCTCTATAAATACAGTAGCTACAGTTGTAATTATAATGCCAGAAGACCCAAAATAAGACAGGCAAGGTCATACCAAGCTGGTATTTTTTTTGGTAGCCGACATGATGGCTTTAAAACTCTTTATGTGCCACGTTTGCACGCCAGACTCAGTTGACAGCGTGCCAAGTTCTCTTATTTTGCTCAAATGCGCAAACCCGTCCAAACCTATCAATAAATCGCCAAATGCTACAGTAGTACTACAAAAGCTTCACTCCTGATTCCATTCCTCTCACATATAGCTTGCATTGTGGTGTGGCCGAATAGCAGACTTTTAGAGTAAATTCTAATTTTCTGTCACGAACAGTTGTCTCTGCAGATGTCATGTCTCACACACCAGGACAATCACGTATCTCCTGGCCATTTGATAGAAAAATAATCACAGATTTGTCATAAAAATTTCCAACACACCAAAACTTAGAATTTTCTCTACAACTTTGCTCATTGCATGTCTACCATAAACATTGATTATATAGCAAGAAGTCACGTGGCTTTGAAAAACAGAACTTTTTCCTATAAGATAGAGTGTGTGTTGCGGTCTCAGAATAACGTGGCATACAGGGTGTTCACACTATGGCACATACTGTATAGAAATCTTGAGGCCGCCTCAAGATCTTTTAATATACAGAAGATCAAAGGCCATCTTGTAATACACACGTTAAACTCCCACAGAGCACAATTTTGTTTTTATACAGTTTAATGCTGTACACAAAAGTCAATATGAAAGTCACAAATTTAATATATTGGATGGCAAAGAATGGGATACCAGGGAATATTGCACAGGTTAGGGCCAATATTGTACAAATTGAAGATGCGTGCAATATTGGCACTAACAAGTGCAGTTTCAAGGTATTCCATGAAATAAAGCCATCAAAATATAATATCATCTACAGTCATTATCTCAAGAAGGCATAACTGTAAAAGCAGTGACTTGCACTTAGCTTAATACACAGAAAGACTTTGCATGCTTGTAACAAGAGTTTGCACATTTACACTGTAACACAGTAGCAAGTGTTCAGCAAGCACTCATACTTCACAGACAAGACAAATAATGGTATATTATTGCACAGCCACTAACAACAGTATCCTATGGGGAATTGATACATTAGCCTATATGCGTTTCATACGCACTGATATTGCACATGAAAATCAAGCGAACAAGAATATATGTATTTTTAACCCGTTGAGAACGAGTCCCGAGTATACTCGGGCAGGTGTCTATGGGAAATGTGTGTTGTAGCAAAATCAAACCTTCCTTAACAGGTTAATGCACCACTAAAGAATCCTATATAGATAAGAATTGTATTTACTTCAGTTAGTACTGGTGGATTATACACTATACAAAAGTGACTTTAGAATATATTCAGAAACAATGAAATAAGAGATGCAATTGATAATTTCTCTAATATTCCTTCACTTTCATTTCAATTCATTTGGATGGGAAACAATGTGCATATGAAAAAAAAGGATTCAAAATGGAAGTAAATAAAATTTAAACCATGAATAATATTTTGAAAAGAAATATAATATGAGGGAAAAAACAAATCAGAAAAAGGAAAGGTCAAATGGATGGATATTGAGTGCTTGTAATGCATAAACAATTCTGAAAGTGGCTAGAGCCATTGCATAATTATGATCATACATGACAGGGAAGCAAATACTGCTCAACACAAGAAAATTGGTATCAGCAAGGCAGTTTGGGATCTGGGCTCTGCGAATACCACACATATTGTCCACAATTTCTCTCTCTTCCCTGAGCGGAATACTAGTACCCCCACGGCGAAAATAACCCGAGTTAAAACATGTCAAAGGCTTTGCGAGCCTCATTGTTAGTCAAACTCGGCGCTGAAACGCTGAATCTTTCTTGGGGGAGTCTGCGCTCTCTGGCCGTTGGCAATTTCATTCATTTCTGGGGTCTTGTTATATCTATTCTTTTTTTTTTTCGATGCAAGACGGCGCCCACTCATATTGCCATTTGCACATTGACTTGCTGCTCTCTGAAATAACACTTCATATCTCCAGGATACAGCTTAGAGTCTGCCCCTGCTGATGAGAATGCTAGTGTCAGCGTCCTACTTATATGTCGCATCTTTTTTTCTTCAGTCACATGTGTGATACACCACTGCAAACAGGAACTTTCGACAAAAAAAAAAAAAGATGAACAGTCTGACTGAATATCATCTGCATGTAGGAATCCATTGATAGTTTTCATTTTTTTGTCCCCTGTCTTTAATACATGTACACCACGCACCTTGCCCCTACTTGTATAATTTATCTTTTTAGGGAGGGGGTCATTAATGCTCTCCCCACAGAATACAAAAGGCAGCTTTTAACTTCTAACTCTTACCTAGACGTTTACGTAGAGGGGAGTTTCTGTGTGTGTGTTATAGAAACAAAAGTTACACATGTGAAAGATTACTCTTCACTTCCCCCTGTAAAGAGCAGCACTCAAACCTGGCTAGGCAGAGACTCCAACCCTTCCATTTTCGACGGGAGGTCTCCCACCGAAAGCCCATTTTCACAAAATCTCCCGTTCTCCCGTTTGAGATTTGATTTCTCCCGCCCTGGCTCTGTGTCTCCCGGTGGAAAGGATTTCTTACTTATTGCTATCGTATGTTGAAAAACTAAGCCTTAGATAGCACCAGAGAACATCTAAAACCCTACGAACTTCGCGCTTCGCACACATCAACTTGGAGTCTCCCGTTTGTTAGGGGTTTCGGGCGGGAGAATCTCCAGATCAGAAGGTGCTTGGGGTTGGAGTCTCTGGCTAGGTGTTCTGTCCCTTTAAAGATAATGAAACCCATTATATAATAGTACGTATGTACATTTTAACAATATTAGTGCAACACATCAGATAGAGTTTGAGGAAAATTAGACAATCCGTTCAAAAGTTATGAAGTTTTACAATTTCGGTGTCAACATCGCTGGATGGGAAGACTGCAACATTTTGTGAATGATATTGTCCTTAACATACAATGTATGTCAGTCAGAAGTTAGCCCGTTGAGGATGGACTGATTTTGCTACAACATGCATTACCCATAGACACTTGCCCGAGTATACTCGGGACTCGTCCTCAATGGGTTAAAGGAATGTGTACTTTTCATTAAAACATCTAATTTTTGGAATTCTCTTATATTTTCTTTCTATCATTTTCAATACATTATGTCATGAATGGTAGAAGTCTTGATATCCAGCAATACTGGCACCAAAACTCTCAAAATGCATTTACTTTTGAATGGATTGTCAGATTTTCACCAAACTTTTGCTGATTAGTGTTTTTCTATTTACATTGCTGCATTCACTTAATAACGCACAAAAATTTGGGCTTCACTCCACTTTAACTCTTTATGTGCCACGTTCCCACACAGTTGACAGCATGCTATTATACGTATGATTTGCTCATCAAACCCACAAACCCACCCAAACAATTCATAATCGCCAAATGCCACAGTATAATGAAAACATCACTCATGATTCCATTCTTGTAGCATGTACACTGTATTATGCAGTAATTGAATACCAAACAGTGTTAACTATTGGATATTTGCAAGTATATTTAAAGTTTCTGTCACTGTTTTGTGTGCAAAACTCATGCCTTGAAAATAATGAAGTTACTGGTAGTTTAAAAGAAAAATAATAATAGATTTGTCATAAAATTTACTCCAAAGCAAAGCTTATTATTTTCTCTACATCTCCTATTGCATGTCCAGGGTAACAAAAATGTATAAAAAGTTACATAGACTTGAAGAACAGAATGTTTTCC